>BQKZ01008405.1:0-15599 GCA_036244855.1 Temnopleurus reevesii | reverse complement strand
CTCTCTCTCTCTCTCTCTCTCTCTCTCTCTCTCTCTCTCTCTCTCCGTCTCTTTCTCTTTGCAGAATCTTTGTAGCAATATCGGCCACTACTAGTATGTGTCAAATTTCAATGCTCAAGAACACTTAGTTTCAAAATGGTAATGAATTATCTTATAATAATTTTATATAGCGCAGTCACTATATGGGTATACTCTATTGTGTTGTGGTGTGTGGTTCTGTGGATATTCTTACTAAATAAAGGTACAAGATATTATTGAAAAGCTTCAAGAAATGAATGACATTTGAATTTTTTTTAAAAAAATGTGCAAACATGTTCATATGCGTATAATAACGCAAGCAGAATTAACCCGTTAATTACTGAATTCTGTAATATCCATGGACTTTGTGTAGGGTTTACTCGGTTGCATTAGTCAATGGGTTGACGATCATTTCTCACTCGTTTTTAATTCCCATGTGAGAAATATTCGCAAGTTGCAAAGATGCGAAATATGTTATAAAAATTGTATGTAAATATCATATATGTATATAAAGCTGATCTTCATATTTTTCACATTACGTCCTCTTACTCAGTTGTCCAGTAAAATATCAATTAGTTAGTTAATTGATTTTATTATCTATTGCTGATACTTTTACAGGGTGGCTCATTTCACCAATTTGACGGTCTACCTTAAGGCCATGTTTAATGATGATTAGGGCAAATTTATTAAATGATTGGGCATTTACACTGACCAGACCAATTCTTGTGGAAATTGATATCAAATCCTTTTAAAATTTAGTAAAGGGTAAATACATAAATGCAATAGAGAGCACAACCAGGCACCATTGATTGATTGTTTTGATCGTAAACTTTATTACAGTCTATATACAGATCACAACTCAGAAATCGTCCCCCAGTAGTGCGAATATCATTATGAACAAAATCAATACAACAATCTTTTTAAAATCTTGATAACAATTTAAAAATCTTGCACGTGTTACATTTATTGAAATACGCAAACATTATGATTCCCGTAAAATGAGTAAAAAATAATGTAGTTCACAAAAATTGATAAACAGAATGATTACCGAGTTGCCGACTTACCATCCCGCACTGTAGAATTCAGTGTTAAAATCAACTGGTGTACAATATATAACAAAACGGGTGTTCTATAAACAACATCCTATAACACCGGCTGAATTTAACACCGTTGTGTGTAATTGGGTTTTCTTAATATTGACTATAGCTTGAATTGTCTTTAAGGTTTGAGGTCGAGTCATGGATACAACACTCTTGGAAATAATGTGGGAATTGGAACCCTTTCGGCTTTGTATTCGTTACCCATGTAAAAAGGGTCATAAAAATCCACCATTTGCTCAAAAACATTACTTGTTTAATAAAATCAAGCTTCTACCAACATTTTTACTTTTCTGGCTATAGCTTTTGTCCTCTCCTGAGGACTTTCTCAAGTCTGTATAAAGTCGTTTGGCGTTTTACTCCCTGTCTCTGTCTGTTGAGCTCGATCTTGTCAAATCTAAGAGATTCCTTGATCTTCCTTTCCAAATGTTGGTTTCAAAGATATGCACCTACAATACAGGCCACAACATCGAATTACCGTTGACTTTGAGACCATTAGTTTAATTAGAGACATTATTATACGCACTGTCCCCCATCTATGGGACGTTACTAGTCAAACAGAGAGAGGGGGTAAAACGCAACGACTTCTGCATGCAGGCTTGAGAACGTCCTCATTATAAGAAAAAGCTATCCAGCAAAAATAGAAGCTTGGTATTTTTATTTGTATTTGATCACCCTCAACCGATGGAAATCTTTTGTGTTATGAAGAACGTACAAACTTAAAGGTTCCTAATATGGGACATAAAAGTTACCAAGGCGCCTTTATAGGGGAAATGATTACTTTTAAGTGACCCCTGCCTTAAAGATTTCAAATATGGAACGTAAAAAATTACCAAAGTGCCTTTATAAGGGGAATACCTCTAAGTGACCCTACAAAGGTTCCACATATGAGACGTAAAGAGCTACCAAAGTGCAAATTTATAAGGGGAATTACCTTTATTTGATCCTTTAAAGAATCCAAATAAAACCCGTTAAGAAACATTTTCTCTACGAGTACATTATGATTACACCATCTGATCATATTCAATTTACAATAAATCAACATTATTTTAGATGAATATAATCCCACAGATTCAACAATTAATGATCAGTAAATTTCCTTTCCATATTACGTGCAAGGTATTGAAGTGTGTATAATACTCATAATTGAACTTTTGTAAAATATATATATTCATTTTTTGTTGTAATATACAAACCCTAAGGAAACACACACATGTCTTATATTGATATAAAGGTATAATCATAATAATCTCCATTTATATTTACCATTGTTATTGACATAATATGGTGAGCAGAAGGAACAAAGGAATTGGACAAAGTAAACAAGTTCATTCAAGCCTTCACAATCGCGCCGTCAAAACAAAAGGAATTGCCTTCCCTGCTTATTCAATAGGTGTGACATCTGTTCGAAACATCTCCGCAAATTAAAAGGAATGACATTTCTTTTGTGTGCATTTGGCCATTGTGAATGCTTGAATGGAAGTCGTTTATTTTGTCTAAATCCTTTGTCCCTTCTTCCCACAGTGATATACATGTAGATGCTCTACATTCAATTATGGAATACAACACTGACGGATGAGTACTGTATCAAAACACATATTATTTACAAAATGGCGTAATATGAGGATACAATTATAAAAGAATCATTATACCGACACCCTTCTTAACCCGATGTATATTTTTGGTATTTTTATGACGATTATTTTACTATACAAAATATGCTTGTCAACGATTTGATAGTAACCTGAAAATGACATAAACAAGCAAGTCCAATAGATTTAGTGCGGTTAATGAAGTTTTTGAAATAAAATACACTAGAACTGTGACGCAACAAGAGTTAAAAGGCAATACGAACAAAGTATTACTGAAGGGGGCATAGCAATGTTTTTGTTAGTTATGAATATCGAATAAAAAAATCTATTTTTTTAATAAAAGTGTTTCTTTTCATATCTGTATCATAAAATTGCTTCGGAATAAGTTAATGTAAAATGGATAAGACAACATAGGTTAAATAAAGAAAAAAAGTCATCCAATTTTGTATTTCCCTTGGCTCAATTGGATACAAATTTTGGCTATTACAAAAAAAAATCGAGCAAACATTTTGTAACAAGTTTTTTTCCGTTTGTAAAAGTGTATAACAATGTTGATCTTTCCTTAAGTTTTCTATTTTTTTTTAAAACTTTCATCGGGATTTGGGAGGGTGTTAAAGGAAACTTGTCGCAGTGACACTATGGTCAGCACTGACTTATCCGAGCCTTGATTTTGATTGGTTTAAAATCACTATTTCTGACTGTTGCTATGGTAACTTGTAATAGGTGCTTGTAGTCGCGACAGGTGTCATGAAACGCCCTCTCTGGTTAGACATAGAGGGATTGGCTCATGAGGGCCACTTTTGAAATTGACTCGGAAAAAAGGTTGTTATTTTTAAATGAAAGGCGACATTATTATGGGGTTGGGTACAGACGTTAGAATTTACAGACAATAAAATAGGATTGAGTAAAATACGAAAGTCCCTAAGACACCGATTTACAAGTGTTGACATATTGTATTTTACCATGTGTTCACGAAAAGACCTGCTCATGAAGGCATCCAGATTTCATGTCAACAAATTTATATTGTCTATTTGATATATACACAACCACGACGTGGCTACAATCGGAATATGTTAAACTTCCAAACAAAATGCTTTGCATAGGAAAACACAAAAATATATTTGAAATATTGTAAAATTTCTATAAGATAAATCAACATAGACGGCACCACATAATCTGATAAAATTTAGAGGCATAAACTGAATTTAAAAAAAGACACAGAAGGCTTTCAGAATGTGCATAATTGTTAAGAAATATTTAAAGAATATACATGTATCTATAATTTACACATGATTTGCTTACAGATTGATAAGTTACGAATGATGATTGCAGCAACGATCAAGAGTACACATTAAAAACATTTTTTAGATATAAGATTTCGGGCATTCTCATGTATTCTTCTTATAAAAGTGTCAAATTTTCGAATTCCAATCAAATGATTAATTGGTTAACATTACTAACCCTATATAACTAACCTTTTCCAAAAATAGACACAAGTCATGTAATATTCTTTGGTTGCTCTCATTCTATCGATCCCCTGAAAATGGTTAGACCTGATTTTTTTTCTCACTGAAATTGAAAAATCATAGTAATAAAAAAACATGTGAAGAACAACCTGATCAGTAATTTCCAGTTTGGAGGCTTTTGACTCCGTTCCGACTTGTATTTTCCTCATAAAGTGTTAAAATGTTGTTAAAAATGAATCCAATTTTTCCGATCACCCGACGCCATTTTTCAAAAGATGGCATTTGATGGCAACCAAACAATTACGTTTGCTTGCTTTATCGATATGATTGAGTATTCTTTAAAGTGAATGTATGTCATCTGTACATTTGGACATTTAGATGCCAACAAATTATACAAATCAAGATTGTGAATCGCAAAAATTGAGAGATGACTCAACGATTAAAGAACTTTTGTGATCGTACGATAAAGTGTATAAACTATTTTGGAATCATTAGAAATAATGTTTCCAACATAATTATGTTCATGCCATGCATTTCAGCAATTGGCTAAAGTGAACGAAAGTTTCAAAAGTATACCATTTTTTAAGAAAATAGCTTTGGTGAAAATATAAAGCATTGAAAGAATCCACACAGATATATCGAAGAAAGTTTGTGAACGTGTGCAAATTTGACGAGTTGCAAAATATATCAATCAATTTACATTGACATGTTTTTTTTTCATCAACGATATTTGAATATTAATCATATCGCCATACATCTGTATAAATATAATACATATACAATCTGATACCCGCTATATTCTTACGTCTATTCAATAAAATCAGAAAGCGCTCATTATACTCATCGTTGCCATGGCAATTTTGCACTTTCCCATACAATTCAATGGTTAAATTTAAATCAAATACGGTTTCAAAATACATATAGTGACTGACTGCTATGGACATTGCATTTTACAATTAATGAAAATAAACACATTTCACCAATCTCACGAAACTTATTACATCGATGTTTTGTATCTTATCACGACGTATTGTAAAAATGTAAATTGCACAAGATAATCTCAATTATTTCCCTTCAACGACCCAAAATTACAATCAAATTTCATGGTAGTAGAAGTTATGATTATTGATTAAAAACTTTAAAATCTTAAGACCAGCACCAGCATGGATTATCATCTTTAATAGTAAATATTATATTAGTGTCACCGAAAAATACCCTTTGTTTACGGTTAATTGACATAAAGCATAACAATCAAAGTCATATTTTTTTCCTTAAAATGTGTAAGTTAGTTCAGAAGATCCAATCTGGACTATTTTGCTGGACTATTACAAGGTTGACTAACATAGCTTAGTCCAGTTGACTAGCTTTATGGTATTCGAGCATGCCCAGCTATTCTCCAGTTGGTCGATAGGTGAACAAAATACTCGTCAATTGACTATAAGCTTGTGTTAGTCATAACTAGTCAGACTTGTGCAGATTGGACCGTTTGGTCTAACTTTAGTTTCCATAGTGAAATAGGCCTTTTTCTTTTGTATATTCAATGTGCGGATTCCATAATCGCGTTACGTAAAGGCTGATTCATACTTCTATGTTCATACCAAACGTCTGGCCTTGGTTCATGACGCTCTTTGAACGCATATATATGGAGGAATGACGCTTAGCTGACGCTAACGCTTGCGTGCGTCGAGCGCCTTCGACGTCGCTCAAGCGACGATCGTTATTCCGAATATTCGCGTTCACGGTTCGTCACGAACGCTGAACTGACATCGGCTATAAACGCAAAGGTATGAGTCAGCCTTAAACTGGTTCAATTTTCAATAGCAATATATAATGAGCAATGAAAAAGCTCTCCACCAAATTATTTTGTCGAAACTTGACACTTGTTCACGAAATAAGTAAACTTTGAAGAATTACATTTTCGTGAGATTATATTACATGCAAATCATTTGTACATCCATGATAATAAGATAGATGATTTTGTAACACATAGTGAAAGACAATTTGAATTATCCATTTTAATAATATTACAAACATTACTGTATTTTATGGCCCGATACCAAACATGCGTAGTTGTATTAATACACTTACATAATATGCTGAGTATCTACTTATTTTTCTTACTAATATAACATCAATCCCCCCCCCCAAGAAAAAAAAGAATATAAAAAATAATATTTTCTTGAGTAGAGATTCATTTGGATGTCTATGTAAAAAAACAGAAAAAAGGCTAGAGAGCTTTAGCACTTGCTAATGTTCACACAGGAAATTTACCAAAACTGCTAAAATCACTAAGTGTTCTATTTAGCACTTAAAGTGTTGCTTTAACTTTACAAGTGCTTCAATACAACTTCGGGTTTAAGACAAATTAATACTTAGAGTACTGTCTCTATAATACGAGCAAAATTCAGGTGCTTAATGCGCAAAAATTGTGTTTTTGCAGTGTAAAACTCTGAAATCTTTCAGGTGTCTCATGATGCTTAATGAAATTATTACATTTCAAAAAGCTGCCATGAGCATTATCAAATTTACATAAGTTTATGAATATGAATAAATTATCAGAAATGCATCGCGGCCTTGCCTGTAAAATAAAACTGCTCGAAGCGTTTAAAAGGCATGAAACCAATTCCACTAAGACTGAAATGTAAGAAAATTATCTGCTTGCAAATATGTAGATTGTGTAACAAAAGAAAAACACGTTATTATTCATTTAAAATGCTTACTAGTTAGAATGACTTGTTTTCATGACGATCAAATTCTCAATAACGTGTATTGTGTCATTATCTTGTAGCACATTGCGTAATAAAAACTGTTGCATAAAACGACTTCGGATCAATTTCAAGCACGAGTTCTACCCGTGTTAAAATTAGCTATATAAATATATCATATATATAACTATAGTGTCAAACCGGATACTTTTAGGTAAAGAGTTTGAAAGCAAGAATGAGATAAAGAGGTAAATACATAGGGATATTGAGAGAAAGGGAGGAGAGAGAAACAGAGAGAAAGAAATAAATTCATAGAGAGAGGAAGGGAGTTAGAAAAAAAGATAAGAGGGAGAGAGAGAGTTAGAGAGAGAGGAGAGAGAGAGAGAGAGAGAGAGAGAGAGAGAGAGATAAAGAAAGAGAAAGAGAGAGACAGAGAGACAGAGGGAGAGAGGGGTGGCAAATTATATACGGTGGCAGAACCCTGAATCTTATATAGCATAATAAATATGTCGTTTTACATAAACATTTTTAATTCGGGCAAGTGCAGATTATAAGCCACACTAACATGTTTGATTACATCAATATATTCAAGAAAATTCACACACATTTTCACATGGAAACTATTCATCTTCGATAATATTCTATAATATTCTTAAAGTCTATAAACATACAAAAGAATTGGAAGTCAAACTAGTTTTAATAACAATTGCTAAGAATTGCGATGTAAGATTAAGTTGCAATAAAAAATAAGTGGTACTGTTCTTTTGTCAAATTCAGATATTATAAATCGTGTTTAAAAGTCAAACTAATGTTCTGGGTTCGTTATAAGAATCAATGCAAAATATTTGATAATGCATTCTTTATAGATGGTGGTGATAATGATAATGATTATGAAAGTGATGATGATAATGTATGATGTTAATGATGATTGGTATGATGATGGTGGTCACGACGATGATGATGCTCATCATGGTGATGGTGATCATGATAACGGTGGTGGTGATGATGATTAATATGACGACGATAATTATGATGATAATGATGATGATTTTACTGATATGATGAAAAGGTCTTCTCGATGTTTTAGTAATTTATTCATATTACTTTTGAACTGTTTATAGTCATTATATTTTATTATCATCAGTCATCCACATAATCTAATTCTTCTTAATCTTATGTTTGCTTTAATATCTATTGCTACTGTCTTCATAAATCGTGATGTAGAAGAAAATAGAAGAGGAAAACCATATAACGTTCGTGATAGAAAAAATAACCAAAAATAGCTTCCATACGATATGATTGATAATAATCGAGGAAGTAAAACAGGTTATGATGTCCGCCTCGAGTTGTTTAAGACTAAAATCGGCAATGATTAGCAATCGTTACATCATCAAATGCGGATTACATAAAAGACAATGGATATCATTACAGAACATCTTAGCTGCTGACGAGTATAACTGTGCACAAATATCATGATTACATAAAATCCGATTTCTCAGTGTGGTAAATTGTTAAAGCCATTGTACACATATCTCTTCATCTCTATAGCGTCTTTTTGCGTATTGTTTTCTGTCCAAGGGTAGGACGGTCTTTTGGATTGCCAATTAAGCTGTGGAATCTCCGTCAATGGTTGGTCACCACCGGCCCCTCCATCCCCGAGAAGGGGTGAAGACCTTTCGACCGTGACCTCTTCCTCGGTTTCCTCGCTGGTGTTGGTCGCGGTGTCCTCGTTGATTTGGAGATCAATCTCGTCATCATCATCCTCGTCTTCGTCTTCGTCGTCCTCATCAATGTCGTCATCTCGTGAGTCCTGCGATTGGAAGCTATTGTTAGTTGAAGCTATTCCTGAGGTGCTCTGCGAATCGGCACTGGCGTCCGGTGAGGGCGCGTTCGGATCCCCTGGAGGGACCGCTGCAGATGGCCCGTCCTCTTCGTCCATCCGAGCAGCAAAGGCTTTCTCCCGGCGCAGAGGGGCTCTTCCGGTGAGCGATGATCTTCGCGAAGAATCGTCCAAATCATCCCCATCTTTCTTGTCCTGACTACCCCCGCTAACACTCACCCCCTCCTCCTCCGCGAAGTTCTCATTCACCGTATCCAACTTCCTGGAAGCCGGCGGATCCTCCATCGATTCGGAGATGCCCGAATCAGTCAACGGTGGCTTTTTCCACTGCGGACTCGCTTCCGGTATAGCTTCTGGCGAGAGAGACGCCGCGGACAACCGCCTCTCCTCTTGCGCTCGCATCTCCGACAATACCGCAGCCTGCGATAATCGTCTCCTCATCGATTTCTTCTGGAGTTCATTAACGGCCAACACTACGTTCTTGACGTTTTTAACCTTCAAGAACTCCGGCATGGAATAGTCCTCATCCTGGATGGGGGCGCTCTTTATTGGCTTCATGGAAGGCTGATCCTGGTGTTGTGGGCTCTTCTTGCCCTTCTTTCCTTTCCGATACAGATACGACGGCACTCGATGAAGGTTATTCTCGTCCTCGGAAGATTTACCATTCGTCCGATTCGTACCAGGCCCAGTCCCACCGGCCGAGCCGTTCTGGAACTTGACGTTTTTAGGCGCAAGAACTGGATCCTTCTTCTTAAGAATTTCCAGCATTTCGTAGCGGAATGCAGAGATGTCCTGTTTGATCTCGTTCAGGTCGTCCTCGGTGACACCCTTCTCCTGTTCTCCTCGCTTGGAGTACTTGAGGTATCGCTTGACCAGGTTCTTCACCACCCTCTGAAGGCAGAAGAGAATTAGAAAAGAACATTAGAAAATAGTTGCAAAAACGAAGTGTTGTATTTTTATGGAATCCACAAGGAATGGGTTACAAAAAGTTATTTCATCTATTAAGGCCATTAAATGTTTCTCAAAGATACACTGACATGTTACAAAATAGTCGTTTTAAGCAAGTTTAGAGGCTTTTATGACACATTGAAATGTCCGAAACAAGAGACAATTATAAAACATTTAGAATAAGGTTTTTTTTTCAAAGAGTCACTTTTACTTCTACGAAGGGAAGTATATACCCAGTAAAAATGGTTGGGTTTTTTTTTTATCAATGGAAGGTTCGTTATCGGTGAAATTGTTTGGCTAACTCTCAACATTTATTATGGGCGTCGGCCACTCTGTAAAGTTGGATCATATTCATTTAACAGAATGCACTTGACAGACAATGTATCATAAATCATACAATTGGGTCCTTAATAGATGTATCACTTGTTATTCCTTTCAGAAAAAAAGTAAAATCTGAAATAATTTAGGAATATAACTTTGTTGTACTCATATCAATACTTTCGAAATGATTGCATAATAAAACTAAACTTTTCAAATTTTTTGCTGTAAGGTTACAACTGTTTTAATGCAAAACAAATGTGAAGAATAAAAATCAATCATGTGGAGTTAAGTCACGTATTAACTAATTCAAATAAATTATCATTGAGGAAAATGCCTGTGTTGCCTGCCTGCAGAGGGAAGGTCGGGCAAAAATGGTCTAATATAATGAATTACTTTGCACATACCTGATAATCTTCGTCTTTCTCCTTCCTCTTTTGCGTTTGATCCCGCTGAAACAGCAAAAGAAAAAAAAAACAAGGATTGAGTTAATCTTTTCAAGACACTTTAAATCTACTAGTAATTGACTTTAAGTTTACTTTAAAATGTTAATTAACGTTTCATTAAATCATCGTGCAAGAGCGATGGATCGTGTTAAAAAATAATATTCAATTATTTCTAGATTGGTATGCAATACTTCAGCAACCTCTTATCCACGGACTCAAATTATGGAGTATTCATTACATGCAACTTCAAATCGAAGATAGACTTCAACAAGTTTTCTAGTTGTCTTGATAATTGTTTTCTTTTTCAAACACGGAAAATGTAGATCATGAACTGTCACTTTAACAAATGGGCATTAGTAAGTGCCACGTGATGATGTATTCAACCAGGATCCTATAATTCATGATTTGAAAATCATAGAGGAGCGGTGAGCGGAAAGAGATTTTAATGTCCAACGGTTTGAAAGAAAAAATGCCTTTAACATGTTCAATCCCAGTATGGCGAACGGGGTTAACTCAGGGTCAACCAGCAATAACAACAAAAAAAACATGGGAAAATGTTTTCAGTTAAAAACTCAGGTAAGAACACGAGTGGAGGAAGGATGGAACGCGTCTTAGACTCATCATATTGTTGTAACGCTAAAAGCTGAGCCACACTCCTCTGCGTTTATCGCTAACGTCTGCTCCGTGAACACAGAAATACGGAGGAGCGCTAACGCGAGCGTTCGTCGAGCACGAGACGTTCACGGGGCGTCATGAACGCTGGACAGACGTTTTAGCAATAAACACAAAGGAGTCTTTCACCTTTCAGCGGAAGGCGCGGGAGGTGTGAAATAGCCTTTTGCGATGTAATCTTGAAAATGGTCAAAATGGTCATTTCAGAACAAAGTAAAAAAAAAAAAAAAAAAAATAGTAACATGTATTATGTTCGGAATACAAATGAATCCTTTTCCGTTTTCAATTTTTTTCGAAAATGAAAAAAAAAATCAGACTTACAACCCGTTTTACAGTCGCTTGTTTCTTTTGGTTCCACTGGCAACAGCATATATTCTTCCAACACCATCTAAAGAAGTAGTAGAATGATTTCGGGCTTGGAATGGTGTTGAAGGGGGAGGGGAGGGTGTTTCCTTCTTCAAAGTAGCTCATCCACAGCTTGGCTCGGGCGAACTTCCACTCCATGTCCGCTCGGGTCTGTAGAAAATAATGATGAAATTTTGTGTTTGTTGATTTTTTTTAATATTTCGGTAAATTCAACGAAATACATGAAGAACAAAATATAATCAGAATAAACGGCGGATACGGTAGCCCATGCATTTCAGTGTTATTCACACATCGTTGTCCTGCCGTGCGATCTTTAAAAAATAAATAAAGTTCGTACAAAAAAAAAATAAAAGAGACATTTTTTACAACTTTTAGAAGGTGAACATTGAAGTATTTCGAATGCATCTGTGCGTGCGACCCTTGAATACACAATACCAAAATGCTATAATCAGATAATACGAAAGTTTAGCAACGAGCAAGCTATAATGTCATAGTCTTGTCTATGGCTTCTGCCAATATTTAGAGTTCATGGTAATATAATTCAATCACCCATGGTAGACATTCTTTTAACTGTGGAGGGACGAGTTTTTCTTTTTCTTTTTTTTTTCGCTGGTCAGAAAATTGTCAGAGTGCATTTAAGTGCAATCCTGGATAAGCGCCAATGACTAATAATGGGGTGTTGCTCAAAAGTTGCTATTGATCACAAGTTGCAATTGATCGGAACACGCTAAACAAAATCATTGTTTCATGCGCGTCTTGTTAAATGCGCATACCGTGCGCGAATAAAAATGTGTGTTACAATTCGCAAAGTTGCAGTTGATTTGCAGTTTATTTTGAGCAACGCCCCCTTAGAGAGAGAAGATGATACAAAATGGCACATCTTTTCTCACAGTGTGCATACCTGGATTTTCTGGAACGATGTGTTCATCATGGCGATGAGGAGATTGAGGAGGATGACGATGGTGATGATGCTGTACGTACAGAGCATGACGGCGCCAATAAACACGGTGACGTCATGGCTGTTCTGTAGGTAGACCACGGAGACTTGTAGCTGTCCGAAGATGGCCCACATTAACGCCTCCAGTGACGTCAGCATGCTGTGGAAACCAGAAAAAATTATCTTAGAAAACAGACATTATCATAAAATAATGATCAACTATTTACTTTATTTTTCCCCTATTAATACCAACAATTTGTTGAAAGGCTACTCTATCTTTTAAAATGAATATTAAATAAAAAGAGTTAACATGAAACATAAAAAAACAACATAATTCCATTATTACTCTGTCACTGGATTTATAACTTGTCGCTAGTTCACATTTGAATCAACCACAACTCGAATGTTCTCAAATGGCCGGTACCTACAGTACATAGCATGAAAAGGACCAGGGTCCTTTAGACATTTTGCCATATGTTTATGAATAATATTTGTCGTAAGTTTAAATGCAACTATTTATATTACAGGTCACAGATTACGAGGAATTCACAGTTACTGCCAAGAAATGACGCCCCTCGTGCCTAAGGCAGACCCATGGATGTTGACAACCCGTTGGGGCTCAAGGGGGTCCGTCCTCCTGCAAAAATTTATTATGTAGATTTTGTCTAAATTTTGTTCCTACATGGTGCATCAATTTAGCCCATAAAAAGTGCGCAAGTAACTCCACAACATATTTGTGAAACAGCACCCTCGGTTTCCCTACTCACTTGGAGAATACATTGTGATCCTTGGTTTCACAAGTCACGCCCATGCACTGGTTCTCATTCTCGTGCTCGAAGCTGTAGACCCAGTAGAGCTGGTTGTGACAGGCTGCTATTTCCGCATTTTCTGATACATTTCAAGCCCATGTAAATAGATATGAGCTTGACTCTTTATCTTGAAATTGTCATATTTATGGTCGCTCTTAGTTACAGAACATTTTCTGTAACACCATCCCCGTCCTGAGCATTCACGTTATTATATATTTTAACGTGTTTCGTTTACAAAAATAAATAAATCTTGTTACTCTTTCCGTATTTTCTGGTACATTTTAAGCAGATTTTATGTAGATTGACCTGAGGAATATTGAAATTATGGTTTGAAAGAGGTGGTGAAGAATAATTGAAGAGAGTTGATCAGTTGTCTCACGATGTGCAAACGTAGTTCGCACATCGTGAGACAACTGGTCAACTCTCTTCAATCAATATTGAAATTGTTTTTATGTTCGTTCATAATTGCACAAAACATCTTTGTGGAACCCCACCCTCAGTTGCCCTACTCACTTTGAGAATACGTTGTGGTCCTGGGTTTCACAAGTCACACCCGTGCATTGATCCGGACTCTCGGGCTCGGAGCTGTAGACCCAGTATAGCTGGTTGAGTCCTGCTGCGAAGGAGAAGATGACGAGTATGGCGAGAAAGGCTAACTTGACGATGTCCTCCACCATCCGACCGAGAGAGATCTGGAGCGGGCCGAGGTGGGAGTTGGCGGTGAAGAGGTAAACTAGACGGAGCATGCTAAAGGAGAATGAAAATATTTTTTTTTACATATTGATTAGAGTTCTGTGATTAAAGCGAAAGACCAGTTTTGGGAGGAGGGCGCTTCGGATATTTAACTATTTTGCGAGCTGCAGTAAAATTATTCCCATAATGCAGTTTTTCAATAGTAAATTAGAGCATGTTCATAGTTTGTTTTCGACCTAGAAATGGTTTAATTATCGCAAAATAAAACAACCTGCTGCGGTCGTACTTCCTCACAGAACATGCTTCACGTACAAAATGAACGCGAAGTCGCACACCGCAGACAATACCACCGATCGCACCGCCCATTTCAGGCCGACACTCCCCCTCTCTAAAGCACTTAGCAGACCGTAGGAACAATGGCGGATTGACCTGTTGGACGTAAAATACACAGAATCCGAGCAAACATGTACTCCTCATATCCTACATAGATATATTAAGGCATGTAAAGCAACTTGTGAATACATCAGCTCGTTTAACATCACTTTCTGCATCCTGGTCATTACGAATCTATACCTTTAAAACATGATCACTACGATATGAAAATTAACATTCGGAACACATATTAAAGTTGTCACTTCAAACATGATGTCCTCCACCATCCGACCGAGAGAGATCTGGAGCGGGCCGAGGTGGGAGTTGGACGCGAAGAGTTATATTATCAGACGGAACATGCTAGAAAGAAAACGAGATTATGATTTTTTTAAAGAGACAAATGTGATTAAAATATGATCACTACGATATGAAAATTATTGTCAGGAACAATATTTAAGTCGTCACTTCAAACATCCTCAGATGTCCTCCACCATCCGACCGAGAGAGATGTGGAGCGGGCAGCGGTGCGAGTTGGCTGTGAAGAAGTACACCAGACGGAACATGCTAGAAAGAAAACGAGATTATGATTTTTGAATAGACAAATGTGATAAAAATATTATCACTATGATATACGTCCGGAACAAATATTCAAGTTGTCACTTCAAACATCTTTCAGATGTCCTCCCCCATCCGACCGAGAGAGATCTGGAGCGGGTCGAGGTGCGAGTAGGCGGTGAAAACGTACACTAGACGGAGCATGCTAAAAGAGAACGAAAATATTTTTTGACAATTGGATTAGACCGATTGTGATCAAAATATGATCACTATGATATGAAATATAACATCGGGAACAAATATTTAAGGCGTCACTTCAAGCATACTTCAGATGTCCTCCTACCACCTATTTACATATACCTAAATGATATTTACCTTAGCAAATTATACTGAACTTGAGTAACAAAGCCATGAATATCATAAATGTTTGTTGCTGTTTTCTGTCCAACATAAAACACCTTATGAAATTATTTTCAATCTCCGTAACAAAATCTATAATTTTGCTAAATGCCTTTTTTTTCTCTACTGTCCGATATCACCTACATTTTACCCAAATCATATTGATAAATACCTGAGCACATTGGCGACGGCAAATGCTGCTTCTGCAAGTAGTGTTGGATCCCACATGTCCCAGTCGATTCGAGGAGCATCCTTGTCGCCGTACGATTCGTTTTGCAGAATATGAATCTGTGAGTAGAGAAAGAAAGAGTTTGATAATTATTCTAAAAGCCTTTATAGCACAAGTATTAACCTTCCGTTGTGCCA
>BQKZ01008403.1:0-24787 GCA_036244855.1 Temnopleurus reevesii | reverse complement strand
TCATTCGTGCGAATAGTTTTAACCAGAACCTCGAGAGTCATTGTATATTTCTATACTATATTGAGGTTCTCTTTCCCTCATTCCGCCATTTAGCATGGAAAAATAATATCTAGTTCTGAACACTCATCACACATGTTAAGACCAGTTTATGATCCGATTTGAGAAATAAGTGGGAGTGTAGCATTCGATTAAAAGATTTAGAGAAATAAAATGTACCTGATTCTTATTCTGAAAACCCCTACGAATACTAAACATACAATTTCAATGCATTAATCAGGTTTATACCAGATGTGAGGGGCAAATCAAGGCGGTGCTTCACCAAGTTACGAAAGACTTTTAGAATGACCTTACGCACGACTGGTATCAGTTCTTGTGCTGAATGATCGAGAATCGTACGCGTATACACTCAATAACGTAATCCAGTCTTTCTTAAAGTCATGTGTACCTTCACGTGCAATTTGGTGAAACACCGCCCTGTTTCAAATTATAGGAAATTGTAAGTTCGCTCCAAGTTTCTGCATCTATTACTCCACTTTCTTACTTCATTGGAGTTTAAAGTTATTCAAGTTACAACTCTGGTGAGTTTCAGCAACAGATTTATTGTTGAATGCAGGAAAGGGTCACCAGTCATTTGTATAATCATGCATAAATCTACAAACAACTTTACGAATCACAACCACGGACCTTTAATACAATAGATAGGAATAAACTTGCAAATAATATTACTTGTCAATTATCTAAAAATGAGTCCTCTTTCTAGAATTATCTGTATTTTTTTCTTTAAAACAGATATAAGTAGCAATCATATTTTATGATAGTATAGTTAAGTTCCACTCAACGGAAGCAAAAGTGATGTATCTGAGCAAGTGCTCTTTGTGAATAATCCTGGGGCCTTTGACATAAAGGGATTAATTTTGCAATGAATTGTATCTCTTTGGTATAATTAGTCTATGGCAAAACTTCTACCAAAGAGATACAATTAATTGCAAAATTAATCTCTTTATATGTTAAAGGTCCCGGATCATTCACAGAAAGCACTTGTTCATATCCATCACTTTTGTTTTCCTTGGGTGGTAGTAAATATACTATCATAAATTATGACTGCTACTTATAACCTTTTTAATAAAAAACGCAAATAGTTCTAAAAAGGGTTCGTTCAGGGCGATTGGCCACAATATAAAACCCCTTTCAGATCTACAATGTTATACAACTTCAACGGAAGCCAGTTTAACAGAAACTATAGACACTATATATCAATAGCACATTTCTCAGCAGTCATGAAAGTGGCCTCAAGTGGATTAATATCGAACTGGTTTGAAAATCCACCTCGCGTAACAAGGGCCTAGATCAGCCGGTAGTTTGAAAGCTCGAGACTCTTAAACCGGCTTTAAATGTTCTAGCCTTCAGGTGACCTTGAAGCGCTCACAAGAGTCACGGGTGCTACAGTAATTTCTTCAGCAGGTTTTTAAATCACTTGCCCTATCAAAAGTTTCTCTTGCCCAAATTTGTGGCCGATGCCTTAATTTGCATATAGAAGAAAACTAGGAGCCGCAACTCTTACTTGCCTTATTGGGCAAGTTACAATTTCATTTACTTGGCCAACAGCTAAATTTTGTTGCCCCAGGCGTGCTGGCAAGTGGGTTTCTAACGCCCTGGAGTAAGGCACGTAGTCCAAAGGTAGAGCACAGCGGGGGTCGGGGAAGAACCTGACCAGCCGTTTATCCATCATAATAGCAATTGGGGTTACTTTGTGTGAAGTGGACTTTAAATCCACTTTGCTGGCCACTAGATAATTTGGACGGGACATATCTAGCCTTCTGAACCAGATTTGGAAACCAGTTCAGTGGAAGCCACGTTTGGGTTGGGGAAGAACTTGACCCGCTGTTTAGCCATCGCAAAGGCGACATGGCCACTTTGCATGAAGTGGACTTCAAATCCACTTTGCTGGCCACTAGTTAATTTGGACGGGACATATCTAGCCTTCTGAACCAGATTTGGAAACTAGTTCAGTGGAAGCCACGTTTGGGTCGGGGAAGAACTTCACCAGCTGTTTAGCCATTGTAATTGCAACAGAGCCACTTTGTGTGAAGTGGACTTTAACCCATAAACTGCTGAACACTTTTCTTGATGCAATAAATTCCACAAAAAACATAGGTTACTTTGACCTTTATTTTTGTTATAAATGTTAGTGGTATGATGCTGGAATTTACACAACTTATTCTCAAATACTGTACAATATCATGAAAAAACACATTACATTTTTTTAGTAAATGGTCCTTCCTAAAACAATGCTATGAATATGTAATTAGGAGTCAAATCGAAGTGAAAGTCAAAGCCCTGTACTAAAGCCCTGTGTGTATCAATAATGAGCTTGTAAAGAATTCGATACATGCCCTAACATATCAGTCCATTGTGTAATGCCACTGAAGTTTGGAAGAATTCTTTTCAGCCCAGAGTCGTGAATGACTATTGACAACTAATATCAAATGGATGTTTGAGAAAGTGATTCATGCACAATAGTTATGTATCCTTTTGTCATGCACACAGATTTTAGGTATGGCAGTTTCAAGTTCTTGGGCCACGAACGTGGCCCTCAGCAGTTTAGGGGTTAAAGCCACTTCATGGACCTCTAGATTTGAATACGACATAAGTGGCATTCCGAACCGGTTTTAAAAGGGGTTGAAAGCCACTTTTGAAAACTAGATATTGTAGGGTGGTAAAATTAACTAGGTATTGGAGTAGTAAGCTGACGATGAAAAATAACTAAGTCTGAGACCTGAAGATTACTGTAGTGTAACTGAAGTGAAGAGGAGACAAACAGAGGCAAACTGAACACGATGAAGTCTGGTGGTATACTGAAGATTTTTTCAGAGGGCTGACTCAGCCACTCGATTAACACATTAACATTATTACACATTAAACTATTCAAATCAAGTAAAGAACAAAGGAGAAAGGAGACACGTACAGCCAACTAAAATAGACTAACCCAATTCAATAAAGTAACCAATAAGGGAGAGAGATGAGATGACAAAAGGGAGGAGGAGAATGACCATGAAGGAATGTGAAGATGGTTCCACTAATGACTTGAACTAAAGAGTCAGGTGGAGGATGTAATGAATGAACACACCTGAATAGAGAAGGAATGGATAAGGATGCTAGAATGAAAAGAAAGGAATCCAGAATAGGTGGTGAAGTTGATACTTGAATATGAAGAGAAGAAAAGGGAAAATGCCCGACTGCTTGGCAACTGAAAAGGAATAAATGATACATGCAAATCATTTAAAGTCTAGACAGTCAACAGAGGAAAACCCAAACGAATGATAAAACTAAACTATGTCAACGTAATGACCCTACAACATGAACATGGTCTAAGTTGTTAAAAGTACTTTACAGTTCCCAGGGACTCATTTTTAATGCAGGTCTAATCATGCATGACATGATCGCTCCACCAAATCAAACTACTGATTCCCATGACCCTAATATCAATACCTCGTGACATTCTATTTTTATTTTTTAATGAAAATGAAGAAAAATGAGAAAGGGATTAATAGACCAAAGCATGTCCAGGGCGGTGTTTCATCATAGAGTTAGGAATTACTTTTAAAAAAATAAAGACTGCTCCGCCAATTCAAACTACTGATTCCCATGACCCTAATATCAATACCCCGTGACATTCTATTTTTATTTTTTAATGAAAATGAAGAAAAATGAGAAAGGGATTAATAGACCAAAGCACGTCCAGGGCGGTGTTTCATCATAGAGTTAGGAATTACTTTAAAAAAATAAAGACTGCTCCGCCAATTCAAACTACTGAATCTCATGACCCTAATACCAATACACCATGACATTCTATTTTTATTTTGAATGAAAACGAAGAAAAATGAGAAAGGGATTAATATACCGAAGCATGTCCAGGGCGGTGTTTCATCATAGAGTTAGGAATGACTTTTTTTTTTAAAGTAAAGAAAAATGAGAAAGGGGTTAATAGAAATTTCTTTTCACAAAGATGTGAGTCTAATCCCAAAATTCAGCACAAGAACTAATACCAGTCACAAAAGCATTCTCCAAAATGAAACTAATTGTGTCCTAAATATTAGTTGCTTAATGATAGTAATTAAATACTTACCGTACCCATAAATTTCCATGTGCTTAGGTGTGGTTTACATCCAGAGACATAAAGGTTTGTGTGGAGGTGTGTTCCTTGCAGCAGCTTGTGGTGAAGAGAGTGTGGAGTGGAGTACAGCAGCCTAGTTTGTGCACACTTGCCTGAGTAAGTGTGTGTGCACCCTAGCATAGCAACAACAATGCATTGGTGCATGCCCTTCACTGTACACCATGGAACTTAACATGGAACTTAGCCATCACCAGTCAATATGAAATCAGTTCTTAAAGTCCTTCTTATCTTGGTGAAACTCCGCCCAGGGCCACCACAGAAATGTAAAAATTGAATGTCATGACTTTTCTGTGACCAAATAGCTGCTTTCTATGACTTCCGTTCTGGCGAGGTTTCCAAAATCAAATATGTTTTTGATGGCCTCCGTCTCCCCTCGCAGTTAAAAAATATGAGAGTCACAACACATGCATGAAAATCTTGGAAACTGCTATATATCTACAATGGGACTTTTCCATGACTTTTCACAAATGTAAAGGGGCCTAGTCCGCAAGCTGTACTTCACTGGTATCCAAAGGGTACATCACTCTTATATTTCCTTTTATCAGTCCGAGCAAATAGAATTATTTAGCTATCATAATATTAGCCCAGAATAGCTATCGCTGGCTCGGGCTTCTTTCCAGTTTACACGCAAGTCTATGGGGGTTGAAACAACTTGATAATAGATGAAAGGGAAGCACACGGTGGAATGATTTTATTTTTGGCGTACGAAAAGATGAATAGTTTTCATCTCACAGACCTTTTTTGCAGATCGATCCACCGTGTGCTAATTCCTTATATAATAACCATGTTTGCAAGTGCCTTAACAAGATAGATTTTTTTCAATTCGCTCTGAATTTTCAGGCTATTCTAACGAAATGCAACGTCGAACGTGCGCGCATACGTACGTGTATGTTCGTTTTTGTTTCTTCCCAGTACTCATGACAAATCTCCGAGTGAATTTTGTTTCAAATAATATCCAGCTTTAATTAACTTTTATGTTGAATAAATAAATCGAAGCGACTTGAGCTTAGAATATATCCAACGACCGCAACGGCGATTTACGTTCAGCGAAGCTCGAAAATATCTCTAAAGGGATAACTCAGAATTAGCCAAATACAGCTATTTGCTCGAACTGTTTATTGTTTGAAAGATCAAGGTTCATCGAGGTGAAGAATAATTGAAGAGAGTTAACCAGTTGTCTCACGATGTGCAAACCTAGAACGGTAGTAGAATGACGTTTCGTCTGCTGTATATTGCTAGCCTTCATCAGACTATAATGGGCATATTTCTTGTTCATTTACAATATACCTATTTTGTGTTTGATACAGTTTGAAACAGTTTGAATAGACTATACTAAACTGACTAATTTTCCAAATTCTCTGACTTTTCCCTGATTTTCCATGACCACAACAATTTTCCAGGATTTTCCATGACTGCGGAAATCCTGATATCCTCTGTCTGAACAGCATGTAGCAGACGCGACCTTCTTTGATCAGTCATTGGTGGTCAATTTGTCAGAAGAATGGATAAGAAAGAAACGAGGGATTTACTATTGCACTCAACCCTATCCCATTACCATTCCTCCACTGTGAGCAGAAGGGACAAAGTGAACAACTTTATTCAAGCATTTGCAATAGCTAGATACACACAAAACAAAATACATCTCTCTTTTTCTGCCGAGAAATGTCAATTTGTGAGGAGAATGGATAACAAGAAATGAGGGATTTTCTAATGCACTCGAGCCTATCCTATTACCATTCCTCCACTGTGAGCAGAAGGGACAAAGGGTTTTGGACAAAATAAACAACTTCATTCATGCATTCACAATAGCTAGATACACACACACAAAAAATCCATCTCTCTTCTGCAAAGAAATGTCAATTTGTGAGAATAACGGGTAGGAAGAAATGAGGGATTTACTAATGCACTCGAGCATATCCCATTACCATTCCTCCACTGTGAGTAGAAGGGACAAAGGATTTTGGACAAAGTAAACAACTTCATTCAAGAATCCCCAATAGCTAGATACAAACAAACAATTCCATATGGATTCTGCTGAGAAATGTCAATCAAGCTGCAAACAATAAATGGGGGCGTTACTTTCTTTTGAGTCTGTGGAGCTATTGTGAAGGCCTGGATGAAGTTTTTTACTTTGTCCAAAATCCTTTGTCCCTTCTGCTCACAGTACCTTCGCCCCTGTCTGTAATCCAAACTCCCATTTTAAAAACCCCTTGCCTAATCCTTTTTAATATTGAAGGATATTGAGGGTGGAGAAAGCAGGGATTAAAGGGATATAGACTAGTATAGCTATCGATAGGCCTGAGTACACAATTAAATCCCTTGTTTCTTTTGATGCATTCTAGCTGCTAATGACTATTGATGACCAGCATTTAATTGAAGAGGCTTGCTGTGCAAACTTAAATAGGCGGGTTTACTTAATTCAAATTTATGTGCGTTTAACGTAGTTACGTGGTATTCCATAGACCGTGGTATTCCATAGACCGGTTGCTAACAATAATACTACAATAATTGGAATCCAGTTTGCATACATTACTTGTTGCTATGTCGGGCAAGCCTCGGGCAAGCTTTAGGGTTGTCAAGAACAACCTTTGTGTTGAAGGTATGCATAAAATTTGCATCTATTAGTAAACCCCGCCTATTGAAGAGGCTTGTTGTGTTTCATACTACATTCATATGCACTTTGAATGAGCAGAAGGGACAAATGAATAGACCACTTTCGTAATGCATTCAAATTTTGTGAACGCTTCTTTGTCAAACGCACACTGACAAACTATTTGTTCACCTGATCTAAAAGAATCTTATTTCAACAGAAGGAATGAGTATAGCATACATTGGTTGTTGCTATGTTGGTCCAGCTACAATGTTTGTCCAACCTAGCAACGTTAATGTATGCAAGTAGCATTCTGACTTTTGTACTCTCAATACATTTTGACAGCTGAATACATAGTTCTTCATCTAGGACTATGTGAATAAATCTGAATACATTATGAAAATGGTCTATAGGCGGATTTACTTATATATATATTCAAATTTATGTGCGTTTAACGTAGTTACGTGGTATTCCATAGACAGGTTGATAACAATAAGACTACAATACTTGGAATCCAGTTTGCATACATTACTTGTTGCTATGTCAGGCAAGCCTCGGGCACTTTTCTGGTTGTCAAGAACAACCTTTGTGTTAGAGGTATGCATAAAAGTTGCATCTATTAGTAAACCCGCCTATTGGGTAAAGTAATCAACTCCATTCAAGCTTTCACAATAGCTTCATGAGCACAAAAGAAAATAGCTTCCCTGTCCATTCACTGAACAGATGCAACACCTTCTCGCCACATCTCCACATAATAAGATGGAAGGGAATATTCTTTTGTGTGTATCTCGCTATTGTGAATGCTTGAATACAGTTGCTTATGTTGTACAAATGCTTTTGTCCCTTCTGCACAGTGCTGTACACCCTGTTTATTACATTCCCAGCACTGTGGGCAGAAGGAACGAATGAATCGGACAAAAATCATCAACTTCATTCAAGCCTTCACAATAGCTTCATGAGCACAAAAGAAAGTGGTTTCCCTGTCCATTCATTGAACAGATGCAACACCTTCTCGCCATTTCTCCACATAATAAGATGGAAGGGAATATTCTTTTGCGTGTATCTCGCTATTGTGAATGCTTGAATAAAGTTGTTTATGTTGTCCAAAAGTCTTTGTCCCTTCTGCTCACAGTGCATAGACACTTATTAAAATACATTCCCAGCACTATGAGCAGAAGGGACAAACGATTTGGACAAAGTTATCAACTTCAGTCTTAGCTTTTACTGTAGCTTCATGATCGCAAATGAAAATAGCTTCAGTTTGTCATTGTGTGTTTCACAAAGAACCGTGCATAAAATTTGAATACATTACGAAAGTGCCCTATTAGAAGACGAAAAAGAAGAAGAAGAAGAAGACAACAGAGAAGAAGAAGAAGAGGAAGAAGAAGACAAGACTACATAAAAATAAATGAAGAACAAACAAGATAACTTTAATTCAGATCATCAGTAGTCGCATGATCAAAGTGACACTGTGCCCAGAAGGACAAAGGATTTGGACAAAGCTTACTATTTCATTCCAGCCTTCACAATAGCTTCATGAACACAAATGAAAATACCTTCGCTTTTCATTCACTGAATGGTTGCGAACGACATTCAATATTTCTACACTGAATAAGAGGGGAGGGAAATTCCATTGTGTGCATTTAGCTATTTTGGATGCTTGATTGTAAGTTGTTTACTTTGTCCAAATCCTTTATCCCTTCTGGTCAGAGTGAAGGTTATTGACTGATACAAGATGGGTGAGAAAATTTCGAGTCGAAATAGATCGGATATTGACCGATGATCAATAAGAGGGATTGGTTTCAACTACTTTTTGGAATCAGTTTTGGAGTTGATTGCATATCCGCCGCCACTGTAACTGAATCTGAAAGAGATTTTTACTGGTTGGAAAAATGGAGAAAGAAAGGCAGCTCTGCATTGAGAGATAGAGAGCAAAAATGGGGATTGGTAGATACAAAATTTCTTGACGCATGAATAATTTGTAAAAAAAAATTTAATGGCAAGCACCAGCTGATAAAAAGGGGAGTGAAACAGTGCACAAAGTATACATAATATGTGCTAATACAGACGAAAGGGACAAACCATAAAAGGACAAACCATAAAAATATTGAGAGAAGGAGAGCAAAAATAGGGATTGGTAGATACAAAATTTCTTGACGCATGAATAATTTGTAAAAAAAAAATTTAATAGCAAGCACCAGCTGATAAAAAGGGGAGTGAAACAGTGCACAAAGTATACATAATATGTGCTAATACAGACGAAAGGGACAAACCATAAAAGGTTGGATGTGCTTATAAAGTTTTCGAAAGTGTGTGTGTTTCTGTCTGCCTGTCTGTGCTTTGATTGCATGACTAGAACAAAAACAGTTGTCAGCAATAAAATAGTCCCACAGACACACATAAAAAAGAGACAGGCATACAGAAAGACAGTCCTAAGGACAGCACAGAAGTTTGATAAAATATGCATGAATGATGGAATGTGAAATAGAGAACGAGAGAGAAAGAAGGGAGAAGACAAGAGAGAGAGCCAAAAAATAAAGAGATAGAGAGATACAGAGAGAGACACACACACACACACAGAGAAACATTGCATAGGAGCTCATACAATTTTTCAAATGAAGCAAACTAAACTACAAATCTAACACCCCGAAAAATAGAATTCATAAACAAACATACAAGAAAAAACAGGAAACTAGGATGTGGAAATCGAATCAAATTAGAAGCATCCAAACTGAGGATATTTGTAAACAAAGCAGTTGGGGTCTCTAAAGGATAAGTAATGAAGGACGACACGGTTCATAAATTTACATCAATGAAATTAAACGTACCAAAACAAGAAAATCTATACGGTGCGGAAAACTCAAATCAATTTTTATGTTCTTTGGGGAATTCACAGAACAATGCATGACATCAAACATCTCACATCTCGTCTGCTCCGGAGGTCAGTAAAGAGGTTGAATTTTTTAGTCTACGTCTTAGGCGCCGTAGCGTAGTGGTTCTGACTTTCGCCTTTCAACCAGAGGGTCGTAGGTTCGAATCCCACCTATGGCGTCAATTTCCTTCAGCAAGAAATTCATCCACACTGTGCTGCACTCAAGCCAGGTGAGGTGAATGGGTACCTGGTAGGATTTTTTCCTTGAAAAAGCTGATATGCCTGATAGCTGCACTGCTAAAGCCATGGTAATAATGCTGCAATTGTAGAGCGCTTAGAGAATTCTAATGAATAGTTGATAAGCGCAGTATTTTCTTTTCGAATGAAGGTAATCTTAAAAGAAGAGTCTACCCTAAAATAATATTTCTTCAACAGGAGCAGAAAAATCAGATGAAAAATACAAAAAAAGTTTGAGAATAATTCGACAACTAATAAGAGAGTTTTAAAGGATTCAATATTTAGACAAATTGGCAATTGATGACACCAATATGTGCACGACTGACCATTTATCATATTTCATAAAATTTTTCCTAAAAAAATATGATTTCCTCAAAACTTAAAGTATAGAATATCTTCATGATAGATATGTAGATCTCCTATTGGCATGTTTACACTCATACAAAATTTGCATCTTTCTGTAGAAATAATGAATTTTGCACCAGAAATATGAAGGAAATTCTGTTCAGTAGTGCGCCCATGATGTCATCAAATCATCAACATGTCTGAGAATTTTCACTGATTAACTAATTTTTTAAAATCTTTAAAAATTCCTAACTTTTTTTTTAATACTTATCCGATTTTCTTCAAAATTTTTCATATGCTCACAAATTTTTTTCTGCACCCGTTAAAAATTATTTTTGGGGGTAGACTCTTCTTTTAAGCTTAAGTTTTCCTCATCATAAAGATGTAAAGACAAAAGTCATTACAAGTTTAAAACAAATTAAATTTATTAGTTTATCTTAATATTGAATAGTTAAAATGGTATTTTTCTCTCTCTTTTCCTCTCTTTCCCCCCCCCCCCCTTCTAGCCCTCTCTCTAACTCTCTCCTCCTCCCTCTCATTCCATCCCTTCCTCCCTTATCTCCCTTTCTTTCCCTCACTCGGCTCATTTCTAACCCCCCCCCCCCCCCCCTTTCCTCCTCCTTACTTCTTTTCCCCTCTCTCTGTCTTTGAATTCTTTCTCCCACTCCTCCAACTCTTTCCCTCCCTTCCCTCTCCCTCTCTTTCGCTTAATTTCTCCCTCCTTCTCTTCTCCCTCTCTTTCCTTCCCTTCCTCCCCCACCAACTCTTTCCTTCCAGTCCTCCCCCATTCTTTCCCTCCCTTCCTAGCCTGTCTCCATCTCTTTTGCTCCCTCCTCCCTGCCTCTCTCCTCATCTCTTGCACTTCCTTCCTCCCTCTCTCCCACTCTTTCCCTCCCTCCCTCTCCAACTGTTTCCCTCCAATCCTACCTGTTTCTTTCCTTCCCTTCCTCAGCTCTCTCCCCCTTCTACGCTACCTCCTCCCTCTCTCTCTCTTTCTCTCTCTCTCTCTCTCTCTGTCCCTCTCTTCTTCTCCCTCCCCCTTTCCCTCCCCCTCTCACTCCCAAACAACCGAGACCAAGACTAGTCCCATCCCACTTCTATAATAGAAATGTCACCATTGGACTGTGAAGGTATCTGACATCTGAAAAGAATTCACTTGCGATTACAATCGATCAATAGTTAAGGGATTAAAGGGGATTAAATAAGTGCTAAAGAGTTCGGATCTATACTGACTGCCCCTATTGTCTCAGCGCGTTCCGTAAAGCGGTGTCTACAAAAAATGGTCTCGAAGATGTGCAAAGAATCTATCCAAAAAGGGACCTTTTTTTAATCCGAATTCAAAGATAATGTGCAATACAGTTCAAGAATGCAATTTTATTCTAAGTTGATATAAATTGTGACAGAAATGTCACATAAACTTATGACATTTAAGAGAGATTATCATTTTTTTTAAGTTGGTAAATTCAACAATGCTGCCAGGCTTCAGATTTGTTAAAAGCAAAATTACTTGACTTTCAGAATCCATGGACAGTGCAGCAAAAAAAATGACCACTTTCTCCATTCTTTTAGAAAAAAATTAACACTAGTATATATTTTGTTATTCAATCTTAATCCAACAGACTCAATAATTTTACATCCTAAAGTTCAACCAAGTTCTTTACATCATCAGAATATGATGTACGTCAAGCATCTAGCGTATTTGAACTTAAAAAATAAGGTGTTCTAATATGTAAGCCCAAAATTCTTATTTAAAGCAAAAAAAAATCTATGTGATTTTATAGAATCTGTAAATTGCATCTTAAAATAAAAGAAAAATAAACAAAAGTTTCCTATAATATTCCATAAGGCCTGCAGTTTGCAATAAAAAACTAAATAGTTCTGTACCACGCACTATTTGTTTGGACACCTTGTAGTGAGATAGAGGGTGCGCATGTGTGTATGTACATGCAAAATACCTGTATAAGAAGGTAAACGTTCGATTCCCAGCCTCTTAATTTGTCAATATTAGCTTTGTGAGAACGTCACGTTTCATCATCAAATACAATTTCACACAGTCTCTAAGCTAATCCAATTATGGCCTATTGTTCCATGCATGCAGTTATTATTCCAAACTCCCTTTTTATAGGAAGTGGGCTTTTACTTTGCACAAAACTTTTACTCAATCAATCAATGCAATTGTTATGCTTCCTTATAGACAATATCAACACAGCTCTATGAAGGCTCATTTGAGAAAAGTTAATATAGTTTGACGAATATCCGAATCGCTTTGCAACAACCCCCTAGTTCTGCACTCCCTGTGCTATATTCCTGTATCTATCTACACCCAAAATAGTGTAATTAACATAAGACTTACCTAAAGAGGAACCCACCCTTAAAATTATCGTACTCTCATTAAATGGAGAAAAATCAAACGAACAAAACTGTGAAAAATTGAGCAAAATAGGACAACCACTTCAACAGTTATTAATTTTCAAAGTAACAGAGGCAAGACGATCCCTGCCGCTAATGGACTTCCATGTGATAGGCAACATTTGCTGAATCCGCGACATCATGTGGGATAACTCCTCATTCACTTTGTACATAGAAATTTTGAAAATGGATTAATATAAAATTTAGTGACAGGGTTCAATATGATATGACTCAAAATACGGAAGAATCATTAAGGAATGCTATCTGAAACGGAAAACCAACATTTTTTTTGTCTGAAAAAAAAGAAGGCAATGGGAAAATTTGTGTACAGAGTGAATGAGGAGTTGTACGAGAAGAATCATAGATTCCGTCAATGTTGCCAGTCGCATGGATCGCAATCAGTGGAAGGGATCATCTTATCTCCATGACTTTGAAAACATACCTTTACAACGGGTTGTCCGATTTCGCTCAAATTTTCAGTTTGTTCATCTGATTTTTTCTTCATTCAATGAGAGGTTGCTAATTCCAGGGGTTGGTTCCCCTTTAACTACACTTTTCAGTTCAAATTCGGTTCAAGTTTAACACTTCAACACTTCAACACTTATTGAATCGAGAACACAAACACAACACAATGAGTTAGATGAGAAATGTAATCAAGTTCAATTCGAAATCAAATTTATTTTGATCAAAGCATAATTTTTATACAAAATAATCATCACATCTTTAGGAAAGAACGTTTTTATTTATGTACAAGCAATGAAAGTATACTAGAAATTTTATTTCTAGTTAATTATTATACATACATTTGTAATGTTGAGCCCCGGTTCATGAAGTTTCAATATAAACCAAGATTCTTTCAAGACTTTATAGTCTCAAATTAACTTCAGGGCAATAAAATATATTAAAAATAACTTTTTACAACAGATTTTATAACAAATTTAATATAATTCCTCACACCAAACTGTACATATGGGGAAATATGAAAAATATGATGTTAATGCTTTGTTTGATAACATTCTCTTTTCCTTTAAGCATGAAACTTTTCAAAAACATTATAAGGGACATGAATAATTCATGTCAAGTAATTGCAATTTTTATAATGTAAATATGTAATTTATGCCACTTGGCATGAATATTCAAAAGTGAATTAAAAAATGCCTAACATCATTGCCCCCACTTTTACAGTCATACAAATTGATGTGAGAAATTGCCCCCTCCTGCATATAAACATGAACACAACACAAACAAAATGGGGCAATCTGGAACAGAGTTTGAAAAAATAACTAATTTATTAAGATAGGATGCAGGGAACCCCGCTGAAACGTGTTATCCCTTTTAAACCAAAAAATAATATTGAGACGAAAAGAGAAATTTAAATTACACAAGGAAAATACCAAGTGTTTTGCATGATATGGGGCCTGTAACATAAAGGATGCAATTAAACTTATAATTAAAATCAATTCTCCCTATCACATATAGCTCTCCGAATCTGAACGCATGCGGCGCACTAGTTATTTCGGCCCAGATTCTTGGCAAAGATACTTTCGGTAACATTCGCGCGTTGTCAAAAGTGTATTGCTTTCTACGGTAAACTTCGTCAGCGGCTTGTAGTGTCATATTTTTTCATCTATTTTTGCGAATAAAAGCATCATTTTATATATTTTTCTTTCATATCTGCATTTATTTGTTATCTGGGCTTCTTTTGCGAAGCGGCCCAATGCTGGGCTTCTGACGCAAAACGAAGAAATTACGCTAAATACCCATGGATTGAAATTTCGTAGATAGAATACAGTGAAATCCAGATAGCGCGCTGGGCTTCTGACGCAAAACGAAGAAATTACGCTAAATACCCATGGATTAAAATTTCGTAGATAGAATACAGTGAAATCCAGATAGCGCGCGTTTTATCCCGGAAGTGAGCGTGCCAAAGCCAAAGTGCGTGATATCGGGTGATATCGGCTATATGCGATAGGGAGAATTGTAAATCTATGGTAAAAAGTGTATCATAGAGGTACACTTGACAATCACTTGTTCATGTTACAGGCCCATGATAAGAGAATTATTTTGATTGTGGTGATTATTCAACTAAAAGAAACATATTATTCAAATAAAATAAATAACTTTGGAAGGTTTCTTTATTATTTTGATTTATTTTCTTGGGGGTGGGGTTTCACTAATATTTAAAATATATTCAGAGTAAAATTGAAGGAAAACATGAGAGATAGACTTGAAAAGTCACTTTCAGTAAAATGTTTGATAAAAACCTGATAAGACATTTTCAGACGTTTTACATGTAGGGCATTTTACTCCATTTTAAGTTTTATTCTCTACATGAAATCTGTTCAAAAAAATAAAATAAATTGAAAATAAAATAAATTGAAAACAAAAGCTCACACTGGCCAACAGATTTTGTCCAAAAAAAAAAAACACTTGAGCATCCGAAACAAATTTTAAGGGGGTCCTTAAAAGAAAAGTCTACCCAAAAATAATAATTTTTTAACAGAAGCAGAAAAAATGGAGAGCAAAAACAAAAAAAGTTTGATGAAAATCGGACAAGTAATAAAAAAGTTATGAATTATTTAAGATTTGAAAAAAAATGAGCAAATCAGTGAAGATTTTCAGACATGTTGCCACTTTGATGACACCATGGGAGCACAACTAACCAGAATTATCATTTCATTTATGGTGCAAATTTCATCATTTCTACAGAAAGATACAAAGTTTGTATGAATGTAAATATGCAAATATGGGATCTACACATATGGTTATAATTTTGAGGAAATCATATTTTCGGAGTAAAAATAAGATTTTTATAACATTGATATGAATGTCAGTTGTGCACCTATGACGTCATCAGATGCCAATTTGTCTAAATTTTTCAACACTCATAACTTTCTTATAAGTTGTCCGATTTTCCTCAAACTTCTTTTATTCTGTTAATCTGATTTTTCTGTCCCTGTTGATGAAATATCATTTTTGGGTACACTCTTCTTTTAAGCCCTGCAATGTTTAGAACAACAGTGAAACAAATAAAATGTATAACAATTTAAAACACAACTCTATTGTCATTTAGTCCAATAACTTATGGAATAATAAGTGTCTTCAGCATATATTGCTCATCTGATTTTAATGCAATTTAATAGTTTTCTGGCCAAGACCCAGCAATCAAAAGTATGGTACATGTACCTCTATGGGGAACAGAACAGTAAAAGATTGACACCATGTATTCAAGTAGGAGGACTAACTGAATAAAGCAAGATTTAACAATGGCCTAAACATGGCCCAAAACTTTTTAAACAAATTTTGCAATTGTAAGAACAATATAAGTGTTAGGAAAATGCAGTAAAACCAGAAATTCTTACAAGATTACATTTCCAAGAAAGGAACACTTGGCAATGCTGACTGAGTGCACACAATTGTGATATTAAACTGTGAATCACTTGAATACTCTCAGAATTGTAAGCTCATTCAAGCATTAAAAACACTGCCTTTAATGAGCATTTATTTCACTTTGAAAAAAAAATGGTGCTTGGGAAAATTTCTGGTTCTGTTGCACTTTAAAAACAGGATGATGACAAACACAAAATAATATGAAGAAAACTTATCTTCAATTCATCAATATGCAAGTAAAGGAAAACCAATGCAGAGATGCAAAGATTTTTGCTTCTTTCACGTTTTCAGAATAACGGATATGTACATGTAGGAATAATTCGGCTTTTAATAGCTCAGAAAAGAAATATCAGTTAGGTATAAATACAGTTTTTTCCAAGGATGTTTATGAACTTGATGAATTAAAGATTTGAAATCACAGTTGCATCTATGATTCCTTATTCAGAATGTATTCAGTTTAATGAGTAGAATTGTAATAATTAAAAAAAAGACATAAAAAAGATGAAATTAAGAACTTTATAAAGTCAGTTGAATACCAACAATGGAAATAAATAATGAAATGGGTCAATTAAATACATGAAAATTAAGAATACAGTACGTTACAAGGCACAGTTTGGACAAATCTGAAAACATTTCAATAAAAATAAAAAGAACTTTTTTATTTGATACCACATGAAAAAATGACTAGTACTTTATTATCGATGCAGAGTACTGGTGATTATTTTATAAAGAAATAGAGCATCTTCAACAAAATATTGGATATCATACCGAAACAAGAGGACAAAATGTCTAAAGTGAAGTAAAAAAATCTTTATATCTTGTCTGTGAAAATTACAATAAAATTATGAATACTTACATCACAAAAATTAACTTATTTGTTTACAAGGCTTAGCAAGTTTTCAATAGGAAGTTTAGGGAAGTAAACCAAATCTAAGGAGGTGACTTATCTTTACACGGAAAAATTTCCCATTTAGGATTTTGAAGATACCGTACATGTATTTAAAGAAGAACTTCATACATTTTAATTATTGCTTTATAAGTTTTTAAATTATAATTTGTCCTTAATGTAATTTTGATACGCTGTGAAGGTAGGAACAGAGTTTTTGAGAGCAATACTATTTCATCAAGTATTTAGGTCAAGCATAAACCACGTAAACAAATCAGATGGAGAAATAACGTGATGATCCCATCATATTAAAAGGGTGGAATGGTGTTACTAAATGAGATCATCTCCATATTACTTTGAGGTATTACTAAAGCCATCCCTCAACCTCAAATTGGCAATGCTCGCTGGTCCGCATCGAACCCAATTCTTTACATCACCTTCAGTCAAAGCCGTCACTCTTAATTACCCCAACTATCTCTCAAGGGGGTGCGTTTCATCAGCAAGACTTGACCGAGATTTTTCACTCTTAACCAATCAGAATGGACGATTATCCTAGAGCTTACAAGGACTATCGCTTCATGCTTTTTTTCATGAAGTGTCCCTTGTTAAAGAATTGCCTGCAATACACCTTCATTTGCAATATAAATAGCATCGCGTAAATGAGATCACCTTGTGTTTACGCTAAAATTTTACGGGCTGATCGTGTGACACAGATATGGGTATTTTCGGACGGCCGCAACAAATCAAAATGAAATGCGAGCCGGGTTAAGAGATATAATCCACTTTTATCTGTCTGGCAAGCGCATTAAATGGCTCACACAAATCAACCTAGTAAAAGCAGAAACTTTGAAATGATATGTTGCTTGTATGTTTCATCTATTTCCCAATGGAAGACAATACTGGTCACCAAAAAAGAGGAACACGCGCATGATCATGGAACATTGTCTAGATTTTAAGTTAATCGCTAAAACTAGCTTTAAAACTCTATTATACTTGCATAAATCTGTCAAACAGAGCAGAATTTGATTACTTTTTTATATCAAGATTGGCAAATGAGTTTTCAAAATTCGATACTCTTTCGCAACGATCAAATACAATATTTTTACAAATGATGACATCATAATATGAAAGAAACTTGTTCAAAATGTACATTGGTATTTATAGATATATCTCTCTATGCACACACTTATTCTCTGTACAAGAATCTTACCATTTTTTGTTTCAATAGTACTGCTATACATTGGATTCTTTCCTCTTGATCTCATCCGGCATCTCCTTCTGCGCTTCTTCGGGTAGAGGACTCGGCTGACTGGCCAGCGACATTTCCTCCGTTGTTTGAGAATCGGAAGACCGGAGGGGATGCATCTCGTGTGAGCCCTCGTGGGACCCACGGGACTCGATGGAAACTAGCCGTCCGGTTTCGGGAGGCTTCCACTTTAGCGTCAGGTGCTCCGTGCTTCGGCTTTGTCCGTTGCAGTCGCCACGTGCCAACTGCTTGAAACGACGGCTGAAGACCTCTTCCGTCACCCTGGGATTCCATCGCTGCAGCTTCTGCTCCTCAAGGATACTGTTGATGAGGTCTTTGAGCTGCGAAAGCTGGCTCTCCGTCGAATCCTCGTCCTTCTTCTCTATCTCATCCAGCTCTTTGGCACTCTTCCTAGGGTGGCTCGGTACGGGGTAGGTTTCCTCGAACTTGGAGTAGTCAATGTCGTACTGCTTGTCGAACTCGCTGTGAAGGCACAGGACGGAACTGCAGAAGCGGTTACCCCACTGGATCTCTCCAGGCATGTAGGAGGTACGTGCCTGGGTGGTCAGTCCCGTCTGCTCTACGATTCCCTCCAGGATCACCACAATCTCAAAATCAGCTGTGTCTAAACTATTGCAGGAGTACTCGTAGAGCGGGCTGTCTTGGTCTATCGTATGAGATATAATGATAGGCCAGACCAGGAAGATGCGATCCTCCCCGGTTTCGTAGCCAAGGTCCATGTTGTGATGGAAGAGAGGTATAATTTCACCCTCTTGGGTTACTTTTGGCTTGATCATGTAGACTCTTAAGTGAGCCTCAAACAAGTGACTGTTGCGGATGTCCCCAACCCTGAACATGAAACACAATTTCCCGTCTCTTTGGGCGATGACTGCTTTGCGGCTGAACTTGAGGGTGGCGGCTCGCTTTTTCGGACGAGCGATTTTCGCGAAGATGCATCCAATGAAGACAGCGTCGATGAGGCAGCTGATTACGGATTGAACGACAACGAGTAGTACTGCGTGCGGACATTCTTCGGTAACACTTCGGAATCCATATCCGATTGTTGTCTGGGTTTCCAACGAGAAAAGAAAAGCTCCAGTGAAAGTCTCCATGTTGTACACACACGGTTCCCAGTCTGTGAGATTGCGCTGCGATGCATTCAGGTCCCCATGCGCTGCGGCGATGACGAACCAGACGATTCCGAATAGAAACCAACCAATAACATATGCAAACGTGAAAACCATCAGATTCCATCTCCATCTCAGATCGACCAACGTCGTGAACAAGTCCTCGAGAAAGCGGATCTTTGCGACCCGCGTATGAACCACATTGCACACACCTTCCTTCCCGACTAACCGCTGCATGAGTTTCCTGCGTTTGAGTTTTCTGCGGAGTTTGTACGAGCGTACAGAGTCCTTGCGGTTGTGATGCGTGGGGATGGGCGGTCCGTTCCCGTTGCTGCTGTATGCGCTCTCGGACGAGAGACTGGTATTGCTGACACGTCGGTCCATGTCCGTCTCTATCTTGGGGGGCTCCATCAGCCCGAGCGGCTCATACAGGTCCGTCTCGCCGACGGAACGAGACCGAGACATGGCGAGGCTTGTCTCAAAACCAACACCTCAGAAAGAACCTGAAACAAAAAAAATGAATAAAAGAAAAGTGAGTTTTACATTGACTGCTAAATGATTAACAGGTGTTGTTCAACAGTTCCGATTGATTGCAAGTACAGTTGACCAGAACGTGACACTAAACCATGGCAGAGGCATGAATTTGAAAGTAGGTCAGTCGATTGAGATCAACCAAACAATCTTTTTGAGGTTTGAATGATAAACTGGGAACCTCTCTAATATTATATATTTATTTTTGACAAAGAAAGCATGCCATAAATACAAATCACAGGGGAAAAAATTAGTTGGATTCATCATAGCCCAAAGAATTCAAACATTTTGCAATATTACAGCTTTTACGTCATGCAACATTGTCCCAGTCGAATCTGTTGGGACTAAGGAAAAAACTTCAACTTGGAGGCAATTTGATTTATTAGGGCTAAAAACAATGAAATATAAAGAGAAGAGGACAAGAAAACACCCTTGACTTCTAGGATTATTTGAGTTATAAATGCAAGTTTAACTACATAAAGGTTGGCTGTACAAGCATCACAATTCTTTTAAACGCCAATTGGCGGCTTTACTCGGTCATGATGATCATCAATGAAAGCTTACATGCACAACTTCTCATGCACAGCTTCGACTTATGGAAGAATTTGATTTATTAGGGATAAAAACAATAAAATATAAAGAGTGGAGGAAAAGAGAACACCTTCGACTCCAGTAATTATTCGAGTTACGCGAGGTTGACTATGGCAAGGTTGGCTGTACAAGCATCACAATTCTTTTAAACGCCAATTGGTGGCTTTACTCGGTCATGATCATCGTCAATGAAAGCTCACGACTTCTCGTTCATGTCCAAGAAACTATTCCAATAATGCGCACCTGCCTGTCCCACACATATTTTGATTCCTCATCATATACCAAGCACAATCAAGACACCATAGCAGTTTAAACGCTCTATACTCCACAACTGCTACTCTCGTTCTGAAAATCACTTTAATTCTAGAACCCATCTCCGTCCGGTAACAACTACGTGTTATATCAATTTTCTAGTCTTGTTCAATTAATAACTTCCCCGCCTGGCCCCCGTTAAGGTGCTACTAACATGTCAATCTAGAGAATACATGTAGATTGCCGACAAGAACAATTCATTCACACGCTACCCTTTCGAAAGTAATTACTTGAGCAAATATTCTCTCACGCCCAGAGTAGAATGGCATTGGAGAAGTGTTATGTAATAATTAATTGCTTTAATTAATGCAGTGATATGAGCAAAGATGGAAACAAAGGTTGGCAGCAATTTATTTAGCATTAAAAATAAATTTGACGAAGGGGTACCAGAAAAGCACAATGGTGTTGCAGTATGCACATCATAAATGGATAACACAATTTAACTATTAATGGACTCCCTAATTTGTATATTGTACATGTATAAACAGTCAACTCACATAATTTAGATTGGTTTATACACCAATATAAAATCAAAGATTCAGTTTAAAAGATATTTTGGTTTTCTTTAAATTCCATTATTGCAAAATAGCAGCGGTCGTCAGAGCTAAAAAAAATAAATCTAACACAATTCATTAGGAAAATAAGGCTTAAAATGTCCGAATGAAAAACCCATGAACATTTGAAAAAGATAATTCAACTTGTAATTCATATATTCATCTGTGAATTCAATGTGATTTTTCAATTTGAGTGANGGGGGGGGTGGCTCTACATGTTATTTGCTGAACAAAGCCTACTTGTAGATACAGTTGTAAACTAGTTTTATGTAGTTTATTCAGGCCTACATGTACATTGTATGTATCTGTAGAGTGCACCCCCAATATTCTGCACAGTGCATCCTTTTCTTCTTGATACAGTTTAAACAACAAAAAAAGAAAAAAGAATACAACATTCTCAAGAGCTCTGTAGAATATCTTGCATCAGCAACTGTGTCCGATCTACTAACTCAAATAAACTGGTCGGGGTAGAAAGAGATTATTGATTTTCATCTCCGGGCCATCCAGTCTCAGAGATCCAAGGGAAAACCCGCCCGATCTTCTTTATGTAAAGTCTTTTTAGAGACCGAGCTCTTTCTAAATTCTCTTACTAGTCTAAGGATGCAGACCCATTCTTACAAATACATGCATCACTTCATAGAACCATCAAACAGAAAGCCAACTGGATGACTGGTTGTGCATGGTCAAATAAGAAATTCACTCGGCATAGAAAATATGGAGTCTCCTTGCATAATCTCGCTTGCAGACTCTGCGGTGCGCACAAGAGATAACATTGGGTTAGCGTTGCTAGACTACCTTCTCATTGCCGGCAGCTATGAATAATGAATTGGAGGAGATTAATAGTGAGATGAGGTGGGAAATCGTAGGCAGGCATAATACTTGGAGTGTGAAAAAACACGCAGGGCGTCCTCGTACTCGACAGAAGATACCAGCATGGGGTCCCCTTTGCCCCTTCTGTTTAGGGGCATGAATTTTTTAACATGCAGATTATTACGGGCAGTGGGCCTCCACATCGTAACAATGTGCATTCATTAAACTTTCATGTGACTGAACATACACAGTCATGTGAACTCTAGTAAACTCAGAGAAAGAGGCTAAAAATAGCAAGGATGCTATTTCGGGATATCTATCGAGCCGGACATGATTTCATGCGTGTCATACACATTACAAAAAATGTTGTAGTGAGTCAATACAATTATAACTTCTGATGACTAAATAATTCTATTTCTAAAGAACCATTTGATTCCATGAAAATAGATAGTCTTACTTTGAAGGACGAAAATCAGAGTATGCCTCCTAATATATTTCAAACAATTAATGTACTCGGACAGAAGAGGAAGCATTTTATAATAAATTAAATAAAAATTTCTCACTCAAAATCACCTACACTGCATTTTATTTTTCATTATATGAAATGTTTTCAATATTTATGCAGTGCTATTTACTTGTCTATTTTCAGCTTTTTACTCAAAAATGTGTCCTATACAGCTTTTAATCGTTTGAAATCTGTACACCAAAGGTGACAAATATATTAAATGGTGCACCTTCAAAAACAAAGAGAAAAAACAATCTACTTCGAATACCAAAATATTTTGCGTCATTCTGAGCTAATTCACTTCATAATTCTAAGTCTACCTACATGTAATTTCATAGACCTGTAGTCTAAAAGCAACCCAAGGCCATTTTGCAAAACAAAATGCATGCCCCTCTTTTAAATCATTGTTTTCATGCAGAGCGAGGGTCTTAAGACACCCTTCACATTTATATACAGACTGGTCTTACATGTACATTGTACGTGGACTGACAGCTACAATTTGCGTGAAGTCTGCAAGAATGCTTACATAATTTTTTGTTTACGATCACACTTTGAAAAACTCATTCTGCGTAAACACAAATGTACACGTAATACGACAAATAAACATCAACATTATGAAAATAAACGTGATGCCCAAATTAAGCCATTCGTCACATTCACCCAAGCACAATAAATAAAACGCTTTTTATTGACTTTTCCGACCTGCATATTTCCAATTCTATAAAAAGATGTTACACAACAAAAGGCATCAAAGTGGCCCCCAAGGCCTTATCAATTCGAGATGGTATATTCCAAACGTCGACCATAGATTTTTTTTTGATAAGTGCTCTTTAAAATTGCTCCTGCATGATGGTTAGAGTCAGGCTACTATAGAAGGGGTATTGATCTGGTATATTTTATTGTGGTGCAAATATTGATTGATATTTCATTGTTCATGCCGGGAGTAAAGATGGCGGTTCCGATCCGTTACTTGAAAGAACGTCCAGAATGATAGTCTCCATTATAACCTTTCCGATTTTTATTTCAACCAAGCAGAAGTTTGCAGCTGTTTATGAGCCAATTTATGTAGACTGTGACACACAAGTCAATTCCGAAAAATTCACTATTGCAAGAAACTTGATTACATGCAAATAATTTGTTTATATCAATAAAATTAATTTTGTTGAATAACAGAATAATTGTTCTTCCCTCAATATCATTTTTAACTTCTAATTTCTTTGATGACTCAAGTAAAATTGACACACAATTGTATATTCTGTATTGCTCTAAAAAGCTGATATTTTCCCGGGGTTTTACTTTTTGTGAATTTCGTAACCATGAAAAAAATGAAAACAGCATCTCACTAAAGCATGAAAAGGTTCAGTGGATTTTCTATAATTTATGTATGGTAAATTATCGGCGTTTACAGTTTATCATTTCATATACCTCTTTTAATTACTTGTACAGTACTTTATGAAAGCTACGTACGTACCAGTACTTTTGTTTATTTATTATGACTGTGCCCCACTTGACCGAGGTGGACAAAATGGGTACCCGCAGAAAATAATTTTTTTAAACATAAGTATTTTTAGAATCATACAAACTATTTTCTGTATTTCCTTGTTGTCTTAAACTGATATTCCTGGGGTGCTTCAGTACAGACGATATTATAATTCTGGAAACTTTAGTTTTGAGGTTTTCATTTACTTACAATACCTTTCTTCTTTTTTCCATTTTTAAGTCACTTAGTCCTATACTGTAAGAGCCAATACTTTAACATACATATATTTTAGTAAATTCACTGAATTTCAGTTGTTAGTTCCACGTTTTGAAGGACTGTAAGTACCTAAGTCTATGGGCATTCTAATGAGCAACGATTTTAGCGAATTCGTGGTCGCTGATAATAGAATAAAACCCCTGCAAAAAATTTCAGAGTATTCTCTGCATAAAATGTATACATAACAAGTTTTATAAGATGGGGTGTCTGGTAAAGATACTGTAGACTGATCATTGTGTCAGTGCAGGATACAGAACTTAAATAGAAGAGGTCTTTTGCGGTCCTGGAGAGTGTTTCATGAAACTCATCTCTATGACTATTGGTCAGCGCTGACTAAATCCTATCAAATCCTCAAATTTGATTAGAGAATTTATCGTCATGGTTTATCATTATTTTAAGGAGGATTACAACATTACTCAACTGAAAGAAAAAGAAGAAAATTTCACTCACTC
>BQKZ01008402.1:0-10922 GCA_036244855.1 Temnopleurus reevesii | reverse complement strand
GGGGGTGATTATTGAATGACTAATTAGTGGTTTATTGTGAACAACTTTCTCTCCATAGTGAGAAAAAATGGTATAGAATGCTGAATTAGGCCCCAAAGTCCACAAAGATACCAAATTTTAGGGTATTTAATATCAAGTTTGTTCTACTTTAAAATATATAAATGAAACAAAGCGTTTTAAATAGAAATCTAGGCTTTAAAAATGATAATAGAGTTATGTCATGTTATTCTTAGCTGTTGTATTACGTCATTTACATCATCTGGCATGTTCAAACCAACCAACGTACGTAAACCAATGTGTGATGGGAGGTTGCACGTCTGCGCACCTAAACTTTCAGCTTGAAAAAAAAGCATGAAGTCAATGAATATCCAACTTGATTTTAATCTGATTGTATCACAAATATCCTAAAGATTATGTGTGAGAAATATCCCAGCAAAATCTAACCAGGAACAATGTCATTTTAGATTATACACCCCACTCATTTTTGCCGTTCAAAATATTTGTGTCCCTTCACTGCATCCCATTCACTTTACACACGGTTGGAGATTTTCAGGAAAAAGTCTTGATTTCACCGAGCACGTGTTTTATATAGTGTATGTCAATGAGGCGCAGAGAAGGATGCCCATACCATTAATATGGTGCCAAACCTTGACAAAGGAAGAGAATAGAGAATCAAATTCCCTTTGGAAAGAAAAAGCTGGCGACAGCCCCATCCGCCTCAAACATATAATGCTGTCAGTGGATTGTTAATATTGTCTATAGTCAGTATAATATCATGTCAGCAGCAATCAACTTACCATTTTTTTAGCCTGTAAGAAGTGTTATCAACAACCAGGAAACAAATTCAAAAGGAGATGTATCAGTATCTGTGGTGGTGATCTGTATGGGGTATAGTGTACATGTCCCAGTTTATAGTTCAGAGAGAGTGGGTGGGTTGAACGGATACGAACGAGCACACACAGTTAGTCTCTAAACACAGACCACTTCAGGGAGATGATAATTTGCGATCAAATAGCGAGAAGAAGGGATTTCGCCTCACAGAACCTACATAAAATTTACACAATAAGTTGTGTATCATTTTGAGAGTTATAATCTGATGCATTACGGATGATTCATATACAATGAAGACATGAGGCTAAGCGGCTTTTATTTGCGCCTGTAGTTATAGACTAAGGCTCAGCTCTCATGGGGGAATTCCCACTGTTGATCTCCCAAATCCGATATCTTCAGACACGTGGCAAATTTGATGACATCATGGGTGCACTACTTACCAAATTTTCCTTTATATTTATGGTGCAAAGATCTTTTTTTTTTTTTTTTTTTTTACAAAGGTCAATTTGGATTCCGCACTGATTTTTCCATAGCCATGGCCTTAAAAGAAGAGTCTACCCNGAGAAGGGATTTCGCCTCACAGAACCTACATAAAATTTACACAATAAGTTGTGTATCATTTTGAGAGTTATAATCTGATGCATTACGGATGATTCATATACAATGAAGACATGAGGCTAAGCGGCTTTTATTTGCGCCTGTAGTTATAGACTAAGGCTCAGCTCTCATGGGGGAATTCCCACTGTTGATCTCCCAAATCCGATATCTTCAGACACGTGGCAAATTTGATGACATCATGGGTGCACTACTTACCAAATTTTCCTTTATATTTATGGTGCAAAGATCTTTTTTTTTTTTTTTTTTTTTACAAAGGTCAATTTGGATTCCGCACTGATTTTTCCATAGCCATGGCCTTAAAAGAAGAGTCTACCCTAAAGTAATAATTTTTTAATAGCAGCAGAATGAGTAAAACAAAAAAAAATGAAGAAAATCGGACAAGTAGTAAAAAAAAGTTATGAATTCTTAGAGATTTGAAAAAATGGGCAAATCGGGAGAAATTTCCAGAATAATTATTGTTGCCAATTTGGTGACATCATGGGTGCACAACTAACTAAAGTTTTATTTATGGATATGATGCAAAAGTCATAGAAAGTTGCAAAGTTTGTATGAATGTAAACATGCAAATAGTGGATCTAGATATACCTATGATAAAGATACCATATGGTTAAAGTTTTGAGGAAATATCATATTTTTGGGGGAAAAAGTGACATTTTATAACATTGATATGAATGTAATAGACATGACAATTCAAAAAGTTATGTTTTTGCTCGTTGCCCTTGGTGTATATCAACTATTTGCTTATTTTTTTAATTTTTTTTTTACAAATACCTCCTCTTCGACCTCATTAGCGAGCCTGTTGCAGTGTATAGGGTACATGCAGGTAATATGAGACTGCTGGTAATATGGCACGTGTGACTTAAAAACAATCTTATCTTTAACATCGTCCCAAATGCTTATAGCACCATTTACAGTTTAATTTAGTCCCTTAGCTTCAATTTGGATGGTTCAACTGTTTGTTAAGTGAAAGTTTGCTGGAAATATCACCAAATATTGAAACGGTCTGTCAAAATAAAACCATTTCGTAGCCTTGATATAAAATTGGACATTTTGTTGATTGCCCTGCAGTAAGTCAGGTTATTGCATATGAACTCAACTCTATACACTTTACCAAAGGTTAATGAATGTTTTAAACAATACAATTGTGTATTATTCTATATACTCTACTGAATTAGCTAAAACATATTATAAAACTTCCAATGGGACCCTACTGTGCTGCAGGTAATATGAGCCATTAATAACATCGTACTCATTATTGGTGTTGAGGGCCAATGTTCATGGCTACTTTTAATAGAAATCTATCATATTTGATTTAAACCTTCTAACAGCTATTATTTAAGGCAATTAGGATTACAAAAGAAAGTATTTTTGAAAAATACAGAAAAGCAAATTACACCTAACCATCCTCAAACCAAAACATGAAACGAAATTTTTGCGTTTTTTTTTTTTCATCCTAAGGTCAGCTTCTATGTCTCAGATTTATAAAATGATACTAGAATTGAATAGTATAACATTTCCAAAAGCAAAGAAATGTGAATTTAAGACTTGACATTGTCATTTTAACATAGTTACCTTGTGTACCATGTATTGTCTCACATGCAGGTAATAAGAGACTTCTGTGACGATGTCATAATTTGCATATTAAATGTGTGTTAACTTGATTATTTGATGATTGCAGACCACCTAAACAATGCAAGATAAATAGTTTTCATAAAAAAACAAGGTTTGCTGGATTTATCTTTTTGCATATTCATGCAAATTATGCAAATATCATTAATAGTCTAATTTTACCTGCACGTACCCTATGTCAAATAGCGAGGCTTGTAATACACCTGCCCCAACCATGCCAACTTAAGTTCATTATGAGATACAAATTGTGGAACAGAAAAAAATAGAGTAAATAGTCATAAAAATGAGAAAACAAAAATTATCGCGAAATACAAAAACTAAGAGCGTCTGCATTTAATATTGCACATAATTAACAAGGCTGTTTTCTTATTCTGGAACTACTCACTATTGAAATTCAAGTTTACTACATAAACTGCTGCTGCTGTTACGACTACTAATTTTAATTTTGGCACATTTGTTATCTTTCACCGTGACAAACATGAAGATTTAGCGCAAGAAGAGGTTTCAAATCCAAGTTGCAAGCAAACAACTTTTTTTATTGACTTGAAATCAAATGAATCCTTTGGGCTGCTTATTTAAACATATCTTCTAATGAATTATATCAGGTTTAAAGGACTAATGTAAAAGTATATTGAATGACAAGTAAAAGGATACGCAAACATGAGCCATGGTACAAGCGAGTTTACGAAAGTCTGTTGGTCGAATGTAAACACCCGTTTGCTCAGTTGAATGCAACTCTGATGAAATTGGTCGGGAAAACCTAAATAATGCTACAACTCCCTCTTCACTTCTTCTTCCTCTTCTTTAAAGTCCTCAGCTTGACCGAATCCGCACATGCCTACATTATGCCTCAATCGAGAACTAAGTTGACGGAGAATACAGGTATAGATGATTGAAAATTACATTCAACTTCGCTATTGCACAAATTCATGTTAAAACTTTTTGTCCACCCCCTCCCAAACACGGCCGGGATCAATAACTTTGCGGGGGAGGAAAAACTGAATGACGACATGTTGTGTGCCGCTGTCTTGATTCACTTCAGTGATGTACACAGTTTACTTATGTATATGACGAAAATAGTCCCTACATTGATACACAAAATCGCCAAGAACACACCAATTAAAGCAAATTGAATAAAGATGAGCTCAGATAGTGAAAGTGTTGGTAGAATTAACATTGATGATACTCCTTCAAGTAAACTTCCTTAAAACGTGATTTAAATTGTAAATTTGATTTTTCACTCTTGAAGCGAGCCGTCGCGATTTATTCAGAGCAGAAATGACAGAGCAAGATAAACTGTCAAGAATGTAAAGTAGATAATGAAGCGATCGTGGTGAATAGCGCGTACAAGCATGACAAGCGGGGCTTAAATAAAATTCCTCGAAGGCACAGATTCAATGAACAATGGCAGTGCTGATTGGTGAATAAATTAGCGATACCGGCAAATTCTGTTGAAAAGTGATCGCACATTTAAGTGTTTTCGGCACGATTTATGCAATATAATTGATATGATGTGCATAAAACTATACCCAGGTCTATCTTTCATTAGTTATCTAAGCACATCATAACGTAATTTTTCACTGGATACAGGTTCTTGATAACGTATAGGCGATATTATGAATCGATATAAGATCTATTTTTGTCAGGTACATAAGTAAACTGTGTAAATCAATGAAGTGGAATGAGGCAACGGCACACAACATATCGTCATCACCATTGTGATCACATTTCCACCCCCTGCATTCCTACCATCTTGGGAGGGGGTGGAAAATAATATTTAGTGCTCTTTATTATGGTAACGAGAGAGAATTTGATTTTCAATCATCTGTATTTACGTTATATGTATATCAAGCCGTCGATTGAAGCCTGCATGGTTGATTTTGCTCAGGCTCTGGTCTTTAAATGTAACAAAGAGTGACTGTCCCATGAAAACATGCAGGGATTTCCACGTTCAAAGTCATGTTCCATGTTTCCATAACATTAAATAAGGGCAACGAGAAGGAAGAAGATTGATTACAAATAAATAACCCTCTGAGTCAAATGAACCGCTACTCATGTCACCTCCACCTCTCTCTTTCTCTCTCTTCTCTCTCTCTCTCTCTCTAAAATTATTTAGCTTTTTAAAAATTCCTTTTCACTTTCATTCATTAATTGCTACTGACAATAATTGAATTAGTGCCCAAAAAGCGACATTTACATGTGATGACATAGATAGGATGAGTGATTTTCATTCTAAATTCATACGCCTGCTGAAGGTATCCCATTCAAAATGTGAATGAGCGCCCTCTTTTGATTGGTTCCACGAATGTTCATAGATCTTGATTAAAAAGAACAAATAACACGAAAATTAAGTCAAACGCTAATTCAATGCACCTTTCTAATGCTATTGAAATCGGAACCGACTAGCCATTGTTGGGTCCGTACAGTAGAATACACAACGTACGGATCTATTGTCTGCGTTCGGCTTAATTTTCGGAAATAGTTTATATCATGCTAAATTTATTCAGCAGTTTTGGGGCTCCGATCCGTCGGTTTTTCGTGAAGTTCAGAGTAACTATTTTTGACAGGAGAAGAGATCTCCGAAATCCATCAAGAAACTTTCAATCTATGACAATTCAAAAGTTACGTTTTTGCTCGTTGCCCTATGCTTGGTGTATATCAACTATTTTTTTTAAATAAATACCTCCTCTTTGACCTCATTAGCGAGCCTGTTGCAGTGGATAAAATTATGTCAAATAGCGAGGCTTGTAATACACGTGCCCCAACTTAAGTCCATTATGAGATACAAATTGTGGAACAGAAAAAATAGAGTAAATAGTCATAAAAATGAGAAAATGAAAATTATCGCGAAATACAAAAAAAAAAGAGCGTGAGGGAGATGCGTCTGCATTTGATATTGCACATAATTAACAAGGCTGTTTTCTTATTCTGGAACTACTCACTATTGAAATTCAAGTTTTTATATTACTACATAAACTGCTGCTGCTGNCTCTCTCTCTTCTCTCTCTCTCTCTCTCTAAAATTATTTAGCTTTTTAAAAATTCCTTTTCACTTTCATTCATTAATTGCTACTGACAATAATTGAATTAGTGCCCAAAAAGCGACATTTACATGTGATGACATAGATAGGATGAGTGATTTTCATTCTAAATTCATACGCCTGCTGAAGGTATCCCATTCAAAATGTGAATGAGCGCCCTCTTTTGATTGGTTCCACGAATGTTCATAGATCTTGATTAAAAAGAACAAATAACACGAAAATTAAGTCAAACGCTAATTCAATGCACCTTTCTAATGCTATTGAAATCGGAACCGACTAGCCATTGTTGGGTCCGTACAGTAGAATACACAACGTACGGATCTATTGTCTGCGTTCGGCTTAATTTTCGGAAATAGTTTATATCATGCTAAATTTATTCAGCAGTTTTGGGGCTCGATCCGTCGGTTTTTCGTAAAGTTCAGAGTAACTATTTTTGACAGGAGAAGAGATCTCCGAAATCCATCAAGAAACTTTCAATCTATGACAATTCAAAAAGTTACGTTTTTGCTTGTTGCCCTGTGCTTGGTGTATATCAACTATTTTTTTTTTTTAATAAATACCTCCTCTTTGACCTCATTAGCGAGCCTGTTGCAGTGTATATGTCAAATAGCGAGGCTTGTAATACACGTTCCCCAACTTAAGTTACAAATTGTGGAACAGAAAAAAAATAGAGTAAATAGGCCTAGTCATAAAAATGAGAAAATGAAAATTTTTACCAGTTTAAGGAATTAATTTGAACTATTCACCGCAATTTCGCTTTTGGGCTTTCAAAGCTCGAGTCATCTGAAAAAAGACTGACGCAATACAAGATTGAAGAGCGCCATCATATCCAAGTCCTACCTCCCTACTCTACGTAGAGGCGCTAGCAGAGGGATATACAAATCAGAGGGTTATGTTAGAACTATGTGGTTGAGTGCTGTGCAGTCCATGTGTGTTCCGTGTAAGTGAATATGCAGCGGTGGGTACTATCAGGACACTCAGTCCTCAACTGGACTATACTCTGCGTCTCGTCGTCTTCCAAAATGCAAACATGAAGCAGGAACGATTATTAGGTGACGATATTGAAATTTTTTTTTCATTATTCTTTTTTTAAATTTTTTTTTACAAGATTCTGCGTGTTTTTATTTTTTTATTTTAAAAACAACAGAGACCTCGGACAGTAGAGTCCTTCCCTCATGAAAAGAATAGTCTATATATACCAGAAAATAATAACTTTTCTAACAGAAGCAGAGAAAATGATGAGCAAAACAAAAAAGTTTTAAGAGAATCGGACGTACAGGTAATAAAAGAGTTATTAATTGTTTAAAGATCTGAAAAAATGAGGGAATTTCAGTAAAAATTTTCAACCATGTTAGCAAATTGATAACATAAGTTAATCAAATTTTGTTAATACATCATAGATCTCGTATAGTCGAGTCCTTTCCTCATTAACTGGCACCGAACAAAGAGCGGTTCAAAGTCAGATCACAAAAGGCTCATATTGTTGTATTATGGTGTGCGTATGTAGTTTGTGTGTGTGTGTGTATGTGAGAGAGAGAGAGAGAGAGAGAGAGAGAGATAAAGAGGCGAAGGGTTTATTACATTTACATTTACTTCAAAAGCTAATAAACATTGTGTTTGTAAAGTACACCATAGGTTTAAAAAATAGAGTACGGTATATTGAAGAAAGGAATAATTACAAATTTATGGAAATTACATCTCTGCATAGCTTCTTGTCGATATTATCCGGTATCTATTCACATCACCGATATAAACCCAAGACGTATAGATCAGTTCAGTGGGAGAGATGCAACTTCTAAGACCAATCATCTTTTTTTTTGAGAAGACAATAGAAATGTAAAAAGCAAAAACAAAAGTAAAGAAATCATTATAAAATGTGAATCATGCATCAAACAGATGAACCACGAGGGAAAACACACTGTTATCTTGGTTTCTAAAAAAAAATATTTGGGCCAGCTCTTTGTCGATTCGATCCTCTTCCCTGAACCTCATGTATATAACGGGAGGTTGCCTATCTAAATACCTCCATCTCTCTGAATAGACTAAACTACGAGGAGATGTGGGAGTGCATCTTTCCTTGGATATACACACGCTCATTTGTATGTATACACACAAACCCTTCGTCGATTTAGATGCGAGGCAGTCGCCCATGCACAGCGCTCGGCCCCTCTGCTCGTCGTATTGGAATCAACGTTGTGACCGAGAGGAGAGAAGCCAAACAGCGTTGGAGTTTCCATGGAAAATTTCATCAAAATGGCGCCGAATATAGCAGTTTTCACCGTTTTAGTCCTTGCAATACTTTCTGTGGCATCAGCCGGCTATGTGGAGGTATGTTCTTGATGTATTTTTTTTTTTAGAATCGTGCGAACTTATCTCATCTTACATGAGATGCTTCGGTGATGTGTTTTCTGTGGGGTATGTGTGTGCGTTTGGAACGAACGTGAATGAAATACAGTGTTGTTGAGGTGCTGCAGCAGTGTTCCGATGAACCTGTAGCTAAAATTCGAGCTGTGTATTTACGATATTCTCCAGATTGGGCTTTCAAATCATCATTTGCTTGTGATGTACTGAAGAACAAACATTTTCAATATTTATTGTCGAAGCAAGTAAAAACTGGATACAATTTTCAATTTCAGTGTTATATTTTTATGACTTAAAGTCAGTATTAAAATAGTTATTTTTATGCTTGGTAAATGTTATAAGATCTGAAGAAAAGATGAGCAGATAGACAGAGATAGAGAGACAGAGTCAGAGAAAGAGAGAGAGAAAGAGAGAGATAAAGAGAGAGCAAAGTGGTTTTGGTGCTAAACTTTACACGTTAAAGGAGGGAAATTTTGTAGGGGAAGGCCTTCGTAGGTAAGCTTTCTTGATTTACCTTCCTAAGAAATATCCTGCACTTACGCAGCCCATAAAATAGTTGTTCTTTTGATGTGAATTTTGGCAACCAATAATAATATCTTTAAATTTATGTACATTTCCTACCAACAAACTTAGTTTGGTGGTGTATGTAAACCGGTTCAAAGCTAAAATACAGTTTGAATACATTACTTGTTGCTTTGTTGGGCAAGCCTTGGGTAAACTTTCCACTTTTACCTCCAGAGGATATACATGGTACAACAGTAATATTTTGGTCACAACTAAGGTGTTCTATCATTTCCCAATCTCCATTTCTTCTCTCCTCAGTCAATTAGTTTTAATAGTCCAGAGTTTTCATACGAATCTTTTAACTACATACAATGGAAATTTGCTTACATTAAAAAAACTGTGTTAGCATTCATTTCCCAAGATATTTTTATGTTATCAGAATAAGATATTACACTTTGAGGTTCTCCTTCTCTTTCAGCTTATGAATTCCCAACACAAATCCTTCTCCACTCAATAATACTTTAAACGCTTGAATAGCCTGGCATTTAGGAAGATCCTCATTGATGTTTAGAGTCCATACTCAATACTCTTTAGGGTCCATTGTAAACTCTGAATGCTGGTGTTGTGGTCAAGAAAGTCAGATCGATGATAAAACACAACAACCTGTAAGCAAGAGATACGCTCAATTTGTAGGGGAAAGAGAAAGTCATTATCGATTTCTTTGACTAAGGAAGGTAGACTTTGATGGCTAATGAATTTTATGAAGGAGAATTATGGGGTTTTAATCGCATTGATTAAGCCTGTATGCTAAACCATTATGGATCTGTTGGTCCAATAACATTGATTAATTCACGGAATTCCTGTATTCAGTCAGAACTACTACACCACAACGCCTCCACACATCACGACGCCTCCACATATTGAACTCTTATTCTAGATTTGACTTGTACACACACGTAGGTATATGATGGATGTACACATGATGATAGCAGTAGCAAAATGATTTGTATAATATTAATAATTAAGGTGCCACTTCGGATTTAGAAAGCTACTTGTATTTGTCATATGGAGTATTTATCATTAGCACATAAACATTAGATTAAAAGGCTATGCCTTGTGCCATGTTTGGAGCATTGTTTGATGAGGGCATTGAAAAGACGTTATTTGTCCCCCTTTTTTTCTCCTTTTACATGTATATGAGGTAAAACATTTCTTTGTATAGAAGGCACATACAGTGCTCGCTCTCTGCTTGCGTACTTACTTTTGCATGTCGATATGAAATTTTTTCACCGAAATTGAGACAGATTGATGGGTATTTTAAAGCCCAAGTACAGTTTTGGCAAAAGCAAATATTTTTATCGCCAGATTTTGTTTTCAAATCTATATGAAATTAGATATAGTATCATAAACATATTGCACAAAAGATTGTGCGAAAAATGAACGAGTTTGGGAAAAAGCAATAACCCAAAATGTGCAATTTTTTTTAGTGTGGTGCTGCACCACACTATTTCAATATTTTCTTTCTTGCTAAAGGACAATTTTCCATGCTCAGAATTGGATGAAAATTTCAGAATTTAATTGTTTTTTTTTTTTTTTTTTTTTTTTTTTTTTTTTTTTTATTAATTTTTTTTTTTTTTTTTTATTTTTAATATAATTTTTTTATTATTAATTTAGGTTTTTAATTTTTTTTTATTTTTTATTTTTAATTTTTTAAATTATTTTTTTTTTAAAAAATATGCTTTGGTCTCAATATGTGTATAAGAACTACATGTCATGATAAACATTCCCAAAATTCACATTTCTTCATCTTTATCAAAACTATACTTGGGCTTTAAGTCAAGTTTTCTGCATAGACTGGCAGTGCAGGGGAGTTTGCAAGCTAGCTTATATTGTGCATCGATATATACATGTATGGGAACATAATTTTTTTCATCTTCTT
>BQKZ01008400.1:8179-20010 GCA_036244855.1 Temnopleurus reevesii | reverse complement strand
TTTTAGACATTAATGCTCTCATCTTCCACCGTAGGAGGAGAACCGCAAGAAGAGAGAGGAGGATCTGCGTCGCATCGAGCAACTCCAGGAGGAGCGTCAGAAGAAAGCTGAAGAAGAACGTAAGAAGCGAGTGGAGGAGAAAGAACGTCTGAAGAGAGAGAAGGAAGAGAAGGAGAAAGCCAGGAAGAACCTCATCGGACCTTCTGGAGCTCCCGTCACTATTTCGGTAACTTGTTTCATATTTTTCATGTTTTTTTTTTCCTGAGAGGAGATGCAAATTGTAAATTGGATTACGAAAAGCCTGATTTTTTCCTCCTTTGCAAGACTCTGTGATTTCTTCAGACACACTTGCATGTATATTCATTTATACGTGAAAGCTTTTTAGGGAATGATGTCAAAGAGGCATCAATGGTGAAAAGCATCCCGCCATTGTTTTAAAAACAGAGAGTTTTTAGCAGAGTGTTGTCAAGTGATCAGTCGGGAAAAATGTCCTTTCCACCCTCTCTCCATTGATGACATAGCCTGATTTGCTAACCCGATACAAATGTATCTTAAAATGACTGGAAAGATATATATATATATTTTTTTTTTACTATCGATGACCACCTTCTTCATCCTTGATTATTCAAATTAAAGTTTTTAAAAGCTGAATTGCAGTACAATATCGAAAATACAAAACAGTGTAGATATACAGTACGTGTATGTAATGTAATTAAAAGAATTGCAATGAATTATAGACTTTTTATGATACAAAAATATATGAAAACCCATTTCGTGCAATCTTGTACATTGTGAAATAATGCACTGTGTCCAAGTTCATAGTTTTTTGTGACTTTTTAATGATCATCTTATTTGTGACTTGCAGTCGGTTGTCTCAAAGCAGAAGGCCAAGAATCGAGAAGAAACTATCGCTGACCGCGTCCCGTCGATGTCGATCTCCGATACGACCACGGAGGTCGAGCTGCGGAACTTTGCAAACGACCTCTACAACAAGCTCAAGACTACTATGGGGGATATCTTTGATCTCAACGAGCAGAAGACGAAGAATGAATACTATGTAAGTTAAAAGTACAATAATAGTGGGTTTTCAAAATTTCTTCGACGGGGGCCTGTGGACGGTAGAAAACGAGTCCGCATCAGGGGCCTGTAACATTAAAAATACACAATTAATCAAAAGTTCATTGTATATTTGCGATCAATATTCATTATAAGTTGGATTGCAACTTTTATGTTACAGTCCCAAGTGTGCATCATTTGTTGTGCATTTCAGATGCGCACCGGTTTGCTAATGTCCGCAAACCTACGTCCACTCATTCCAAAAACCCACTGATAGGGCACTCATCATTAATGGTTTTATTTAGCACTACAGAGGTTCATAAGAGCACCACTTAAAAGAGATAACCTTCAAGTTTACTTACTGTTTTTGTGTGCCAGCTTGTAAGATCACCAATAATCAGTTTAAAATTGTATTGTTGCTTTTATTTTTCTCTTCACACAGTTAAATGAGCTGAACGATCGAGTGGGAGTTGTAAAGCCACCCAAGTGAGTAAAACCTGGTGAATAATCTGTCCTCACAAGACAAGTATTGATGGAAATGTGTAATTTTATGTTATTCCAGCAGCCCAGCCTGATGGCACAAAAATTTAAAATTACGTCATTCAAGACCACCTGTCCATATAGACCATCTTCCTTAATTACCAAGAAATTAATTGTCATGTTCATGTAAATGAACCTGTCTATAGAGATCACCACCTGCTCATGGAGGCCACATTTTCTGCTTCCCTTTGGTGGCCTTTATAGACACGTTTGACTGTATATGATTTTTGAAGATAGGATATTTTAATAGTTCAGCATGAAAGGTAACAACATTAGATACATTCATTTATTTTTGTATCGCTATTTACGACAGCTTTGTTTGTTTAAGGTTCCTGAAGAAAAACGTAATGCCAGGTATAGTTAATTTTAACAGAAATGTTTAAATAGTTTGTTTTGTTTCATTTCTATCTTTACAGACCTGCTCCTGTATTGAGCACTGGCATGTAAGTATTTATAAAGTTGCAACCATTTTCTCAGTGCTTTAAAAATTAATTGGGAATTTTTAAACAAAATCTATGTGTACAGTCATCTTTGCCTTGAGCAGTCAAATTATTGAGAGAAATAATGAGAGTTTTGGATATATCCAATAAAATCTGTGTTATTTACCTCTTCTAACTCCAATTTCTCTGACGTCAAACAGATTGCCGTGTTCCCAGGTAGAGTTACCATGGTGTGTACATACCGTATGTATCTTACAGTAGTCTATAGAAAACTGAGGCTGCAAAATCTACTTGCTTTACATTCATATATGGGGGGGAACGAGCATTTGCTTACTCAGGCCCTACTCTGTGGAATGCCCTTCCACAGAGTCTGAAAACCTTAACATCATTATCTTCCTTCAAGGGCAACCTTAAGACTTATTTATTTAAGAGTGCCTTTTGACTTTCCTTGTTATTTCTTTTCTGTAATGAATTTGCTCTGAGCGCCTTGAGCACCTAACCAGGGTGGAAAGTGCGCTATATAAGACACATGTATTATTATTATTATTATATATCTGCCAAAATTATTGAATATCAAGTTCTGGTTTCGTTCTCTTGTGCTGATGTTCGAATACACAGTAGATATTTAATGTCTACCACAAATCAACCACAATCCTTCATACACACTTGTTCTTGGGTTAATGTCTTACCACAAAGTTAGAAGTTGTAATATACTTGTACATGTATTTAAATATTTTGACCATAAAGGTACTCTTGGGGGTGTTGTTCAAAATCGACTGCAACTTTTGCAAATTCTTTGCAACGCACATTTCCATTTGCGCACGGTAAGCGCATATAACAAGGCGCACATGAAACAGTGATTTTGATTGGCACGTGCCGGTCAACTACAACTTGCGATCAATTGCGACTTTTGAACAACACCCCATTAATCTGGTGTGGAATTTCTCATTCTTTTCTGATTCTTGAACATACTTGTAAAATACTGTATGTCAACCAACTTTCACTCTTATTTATGACAGTGTCAGCAAGATGAAGGACGGAGGCACTTGGAATCCAAACAAGAAGGTATTGCCTTTTATTTTTTATGTTATTTCCTAAGTTGTAATTCATGATTCATATCCAAGCTTTGTGAAGAGGGGGAAATTAAAAAAGAGAGGGGGAGAAGAAGAGAGAAGGAGGGGGGAGAAGAGATGGAAAAGGAAGGGAAAGAAGGGGAGGAATAGAGGAGGAGGAAAGAAAAGAGGGGGAAGAACAAGAGGAGTGGAGAGAAGAAGGAAGGGGTGTAGTGGGGCAGGCTAGGAGTTGGAGTAAGCAAAAGTGTTAACACTGAAATTTCAATATACTGAGACATGTTTGGACCATGAAAAATACCTGGAGTTGTCATATGTCAACTTTTCTAATTTTTCATTTCACTCAAAACCAAGATAAAAGGCTATCAATTCAGATGCGCCTAGAACATGTGAGCTCTTACTCATGTTGATTTTCTTTTGATTGCAGAACGATGCAGGAAGATCTTCGAAGCCCAAGGAGCTTGGTGGTATAGCGTCTGAGGGAGGGGTGCGAGGACGACTGGCTATGTTCTCTGGTGGAGGTGATATCACAGACTCACCGCCTAAGGTATGGATGGTCTGATTTCTACAGGTTGAGAACCAGCTTAGGGAGGGGTAAATGTAAGGGGAGGAAGCTTGAGGATGGGGGAGATGTATTAGGGAGGGGATGAAAGGTCGTCTCGCCATGTTCTCTGGTGGAGGCGATAACACGGACTCCTCACCTAAGGTACAGTATGATTTCTAGAGGTTGAATGCTGTGATAGGTAGGGATATGGGGGCGGGGGAGGTAGTAGTAGTAGTAGTAGTAGTAGTAGAAGTAGTAGTTATGATAATAATAATTGTATATATACATGTAATTTGTAATTTATTGGTATTGTAATGTTAAGAAAACTTTCCTAAAGCGCTTAGAGAAAATTTTATTAAGCGCTATATGAATACAGACTTATTATTATTATTACATGTATGAGGGAGGGGTGCGAGGATGCCTGGGGATGTTCAACACACTCACCACCAAAGGTACAATTGTAGGACTTCTACAGATGCCTGAGAATAGTCTTAGGGTGGGGTAAGGGGAGGAGTGTGAGAGAGGGAGGGAGGGGTTGTCTGGCAATGTTCTGTGATGGAGGCGACACCACAGACTGCCCACCAAAGGTATGGCTTCTACAGATGATTGAGAACTGTTTTAGAGAGGGGTAAGGGGAAGCTTGGAGGCACGGGAGAACGGCCTGGTGATGTTATTTTAGAGAGGCAAAGCCACAGAGTTCTCAATTTTATTACTCACAATGCGGGTATTCCAAATGATTTGTGCACCAAAGTCTTGATACAATTCAGGATGCGTCTGCACAAAAAAAAATCTGTCATGGGGTTCCTTCTCCTTATATGTATCCCCCAAAAAATTCCCCAACAAAAAAGCATAGTTTTTAGTGAAAATATATCATTTCAATGCAATGGTCCCATCTTGTTCCTTGCTTCAGAAAATCACCTGCAATGTCTTTGTAGAATCCAAGTTTAAATACTAACAATCAATCTTATTATTATGTTTCATTGCTCCAACAGAAATCTGCTCCGGCGAAGATAAACATCTACAAGTAATGAGAATGAAGAGCATCGGATCAAATGGACATGACCGGATAAGGCTTCCTGTTGCCCAGCTTTCACTCTCATGATTCAGGCTTTGTGACTCAATAAAACATGGACAGTTTTGATTTAACATGAAAACTCTATAAATTACACCAACAAGGCATCTTAAACAAAAAAAATACACCAAGTTGCCTTCTTGCTCAATAGCTTTGAGGAATGGTACAAGTCACTTTTGTGCACTTTTAAGCTTCCATATTGAATACAGCACTCTCCAAGTCTCGGGGAGTAGCAAGACTTGAATTGTGACAGTGAAGGGCAGGCATTTTACAAGTCCAGTATTACTAACCTTTATCGTCAACTCTTATATAGTTTTAACTTATATTCATGCAAGTACCATTCATTAATATTTATACAAGTACAACTTAGTGTCACTTTTTACACTTATTATATTGCTTGAAGTACGTATGAAGAAAAAGTACACTCTTTTGTCAGATACGAAAGTAGAAGCAGTTCATGTAACGGAGAATAGGTTATTGACATTATGGCCAGTTTGTATGTTGTTCATCCTTTTGATGTATTTCTTGTTGAATAATGAGGATAACCTAATACCTTGCTTTAGTAAGATAATTCTGGAAATTATATTGGCGTAATACTTTGTATCACGACACTGTATATCAAGACCCAGAAGCTCACATTTCCAAACAGTACATTCCTCTCGAAATATACATGTAGTATTCCATGTTAGCAGATTTGTGTAGCTTATATGGTGATGTCAGAGAGAGACCAGCCTCCTTATCATTATGAATTTAGCAAGATTTTCATGAATTTTCATCATTCCTAAGTCACATTTTTGTTTTAAATTTCACGATTTCATGATAAACGTGCTTCACATTCCTAAGGGAACTTTTCCCTCTTTTCCAGTCAAAAGGTTTGGAGGTATGGAGAGCAGTATTGACCAAAAAGAAGATACAGACATGTAAGCAATGTGATAAAAATCCCTTGAAAATTTTGTTCTATAAATTGTTCAGAGTTTACTGCGTGAAATTACTTCATAAACAAATACAGTCAAACATTCAACCTTGCCTAGGCCGAATATCTCGGAACTGAAGAAATAGCTTGAAGATTGTATTTATGAGAGGTAAAAACAGTAGAATACAAAGAGCAGAGAACTTGAAAAAAAAAGCATTGTCAACCTTGGCAAATACAGTCATCTCTGCACAAGTCAGATTTCTTTAAGTCGATTAATTGGTTAAGTTGAATTAATTTTTCGAATAAATCATGCAAACCCTATTTTAGTTACTTCATGAACAAGTAGGTCTCAAGAAATTTGAGTTACTGGTATTTGACTTATGTGAGGTCGACTTAGGCAAGATTGACTATTAATAGCTTTATTTGTAGTTGCATTCCAGAATATTCATTTATTTGTGCTTTTTATTATATAGCTTTTAACTTTCATGATAGCAAATAGCAGTATTACTTTTTTAACCAAATTATTTATCAGTTTTTTGTAACGGTATGTATGTTTGTTTCATTTATGTGCATAGCATTGTTACTTTACTAATAAATTCAGGCATAAAAATGAACTGTAATGTAATGTGGTTTTACTTGAAAACAAACTTTGTAGGAATAAATGGTAGTTCCTACTTGTATTTGTATTCATTAATATGACCTAATATATTTTCCACTTTGGCAAGAACAAGTCTTGAAGTGGTCGGCAAGCGCCAATCAAATCCATTGGTTCATGTGTCTTTTCAAAGGCGCAGACAGTGCACAAGTGATAACATGCATTTCAATTCTAAACTCAAATTTGCTACATGTATTTACCAACCTATCACATTAAGTTGACATGTGGGCGATTCTGTGAAACTCACATGTCTCCTATGCCAGTTTCTTGACAACTATGCATTGAAATTCATTGAAATATAATGTGTGTGATTGTTTTTATACAAATTAAATATCAATGAAATTCAATGAACATTTGTCAAAAAAAATGGCTTGCAGACATGGCACTTTCATGGAATCGCCCATGTACAGGTTTTCATGGCCCATTCCGGCAAGTTGGGATGTAGTATCATTACACAGAGTAATTTCAAAATCCTGAATTGTCTAACTCGATTATTCTGTGTGTAATATCAACTCACTATGCATTAAGAGTATTAAGTTGGTCGATGTGTGGGAGCAAATATGGCGACATTCTGTTAGGTTCTTGTTTGTTAACAATTCAACTATTAAAATATGTAGCAAAAAGTTCAATTTCCTTTGTTTTCTTAATGTTTTCTTTAGATTTTGTACCTTTGTCTGTAAGTCTTTGGAGTTGTTTTTTAGACCTTCTGTCAAAAAAAGTTAAATTTATTTATTAAATTAAAATTTAATTTATTGCAAATATTTTTTTCATTTTTTTTTTCAATGTCGCTAAATTGAATCAACTTCAGCTTGGAGGCATCCTTGTGAGGCATACAGCCGAGTTTTAAACTTTCTGTTTTGTAAATCACTGTAGTAGGCTGATTGATCCCTCCCAAAACTGAAATTCATTCATTTTAGCAAAATTACGCTTGAAACAGACATTTGCATTAAATTTTATTCCGCTGTATGCTTAAAGTCAGTCCTTCATGATTCACATGACTTCTAGTTGCGAGCCAAACTGTCCGCAGCCATTTTGATTGCGAAGATTGCCGAACAGAAAATCACATGGTTTTTTTTACCTTGAATAGCGAGTAAGCAAGCTTTATTTTGCTAGCTCACAGCTCGGCAGTCGCAAATGTATGCGTTCCGCATGTTTTTAGAAAAAAAAATTGAAGCCAAAGAGGGGACGAATCAAAGTTACACGCAACAACAAGGATCGAAAAGTCGTACGAAGTGTTCTGAGTTTCTGAGCTTGGCAAGGTGCGTAAGCAAGGAAATTGTCAAATATCGTTGTTGCCAATACGAAACACGCCGTCCGTGCGCGCTCGAAACCGGAAGTCATGTCGATCGTGACGGACTGACTTTAACGGATACACCAATTTTGAAGAATCACTCATCGACGTCAATTTTTGTTACAATGAAAGACTAAGCAAGTTTTATTGCACCACAGAATAGATTGCACTTATTATTTCAAACACTTTATACATCATTGCTGCATATGTTACAATGAAACACTTTATACATGTACATGTACATTATACAATCGCAAGTAAATCATCAATGGAAAAAGAATGAAAAGCCAGATAATACCTCATGCATTGACAAATGGAGTTTGTGCCCTTGGTTTTGGGTTCTGAATCTTTAATTGTAATGCATGCTGGCATACCTTTTAAACTTCTATGAATTCTAGGTTGTGTTTCATAAATCTGTTCAAAGATCTACACACAACTTTACGCACGACTGGTGACCTTTTCAAAGCCTGGGTATTTGAGCCTACATATTTGTGTTTTGAAAAATCCTCAAATCAGTAACTTATGACTTTTAATAAAAAAATAGGATTACGTATTCTATTTCATACTTAATCTATTAATCTTATTCATATGAGCAATTTACAACTTTCTTGGTCAAGAGGCCTTACACTTGTACTTGCTAAATTCATATATTTCTCACTCAAAAATATTGTTCAATTTCAGTAAACTTACACATCGCTCAAGTAAAATACAGTCCAACCTTATTTTAAAGAGCATCAATATTATTAACAATAACAATATTATTTTCCAGGTCCCATCTATTTGAATATGATTGTATCTTAGCCAGCTGAAATAAAGTCGAATCTCCTTGGAGCACAACAATTTGTTTGAATTAGGAGAAGTTCTACGTAGAAGAGGTAAATAACAAATGTTTGATACAATGAGTCGACTTGGACAAGTTCGTCTTGGGCAGTTTAGACCAATTAAATGGATGGTCACATTTTATCAATTTTAAGATTTTGTTATGATGAATAATCTGCTCAATGACAGCTCAATAAAAAATTCTACATTTGGACCAATGAAGCATTAGCTTGGCAGAAAAATATGAAACATTACTTTTCTCTAAAAAGGTAAATGTAAGTATTGCCTACTGTTGATCAAATCTCATGCGCAATTTTTAATTGCTGAGACTGGCAGTGATGCATTCGATTTTGAAGCTTGAAAGTGCACCAAATCAAACAAGGAAGGTTACTTTTGTTCACCTTTATAAAGCACTTTTAAGATTCCATTTCAAACACATCACTGCCTACGACTCGGAGAGTCACAAAGCTCAAATTATAAAAGTAAATTGTGGGCATAACTGGCTGATAAGATTGATCTTGTCACAGTACAAGTATACATATACAGTCAAACCTCGTTATAAAGAGTATTGATAGAACAAGCTCTTGTTATTACAAGGTAATTTACAAAGTCATTTTCCTGGTCCCATCTCGTTGTAATTTATTGTATTTTGACCCTGATATAACAAGGTTTCAATATAAAGAGGTAATTCCTCTGGATCCCATTGGAAATAGCCTTGTTGGCTTTCGTGGGTTATCCAGTCATGTATGTTGCTACTGACAAATAAATCAAATCAAATCAAATCAAACCAACAACCTCATTATAACGAGGTTAGACTGTACTTGATCTCTGCTATTTGTGTTCCAGAGACTAGCAGAATAAGTCAGATATGCCAAACAAAAAGTGTTTCGTAGAATGCCCAGAATGTCTTGATTTACTTCATTCCGACTCTCTTTCCCTCTTGCTTGGAATTTGTCTGTATAAGCAGAAAGTGAACACCATGCCAGCCAGCTGAAAGAAATCAAAGTGAAAATAGTCAATATTATACAACCTTCTGCAAAATCAAAGTGATTTCATTGGTTGAAAGTAGTCATGTGACTGCAAAATCAAAGTGATTTCATTGGTTGAAAGTAGTCATGTGATTCTGAATTAGCAGAATGTGTACACCATGTCAGCCAGCTGAAAGAAATCAAAGCAAGGAATAGTAGATATCATACACTGCTTTAAAGAAATCCTCATCATTTGATTGGTTAAGATAAGTCATGTGATTTACATTTTTAATATCTGTACATTAACACCATGCCAGCCAGATATAGAAGTCTATAAAATGCAAATGAAGAACCGCTGATGCCACGATGCAGATGGGTATTTCCATGGGGTTAGGTCCACTTTTCATGCAAAGTCCATGTAACGTAGTGATCCACTTTGTCACTTCACCAGGAAGATCAATTCAGATCTTCCTAAGCTTTGATCTATTGATGAAAATTGCTTTTTTTTTCTCAGTTACACACATTTGGATTTGAAATCTTTTCTGGATTTGAAGGTACAGGTATACAAAAATTTCACTGCGTTACATGGACATCCCACTGCTTTTGCATGTGCAAGAAATTGTCAGGTATCAAATTCCAATATGCTATGGTCTTTGAGGAATACTTCTGGGTGGGACACAGTTTTGGGGTAATGTCATTATTTTACAATACTTGCCTGGTTTGAAAAAGCCACAGATTTAGGGTTTTTGGATGTCACCAAAATGGACCCAACCCCGTGCAAATACCCAGATTTCTCCACACTTGATCTGAGTCGGGAAGTCCACTCCCGGATATGGACATTGAATTCCTGCATGTGTGCATTTGTTTTACACTTACATTATAGCCTCCTGATATTCCGAAGGGTATTTCATTAAATTTGATGCAGCAAATGATAGTCAGCACTGTCTAAATCCTTGATTTTAATTGGATGAAAAGCACTTGGAAAGTGTCAGAGAACGGTTGCATATCGCTGCAACAAAACTTGATGAAACGCTCTAGCTGCCTACATGATAAAGTGGAAATTAGTACTAATCTGACTACAAATTTGTAATCTTCACATACATGTATCACATACATTGAAATGAATGGTTCATATGGTGTGAAAATTAGTAATCTTTATATGCAAAAATTAGTAATGATTACTAAAAATTAGTAACAGTTCGAAGCTAAAAATGAAACGCCCTACAGGTGTTTCCGTACAGAGCACTGATGATGTTATTATTATTATTATTCCCATGAGAAATTTTGTACATGCATTAGTTTCCTCAACATTCATTATTTTGTGAGATATTGTTTGATATTTCTTGGCGAGAATTCATTAAATTGCTACAATTTATGTAATTCTCGAACTCACATGTAAAACCGATATACAGACAGCTACGCCTCCAACGACGCCTCCATACTCCGTCACACGAGCCTCCATAGCTGTCAGACAGCCCTGTAAAAATAGGACAAATAAGTAATAAGAATAATAATAGTAATAATAATAATGATAATAATAAAAATATCAATAATAATAATAATAATGGTGATAACAATGATAACATCAAGAATAATCATGACAAGTAAGTGATGTAAACGACAATATAAAATGTACTATACACATACTCATCCTCAATGTACCTAAAAAAATTTTTTGCATAAAAAATTAGTATATAAACATGAATTATAGTTTAATTAAACAATAATTCGGTTTATATCATTGCTTTTATATGTATCTTGTTTTATTGTCCTGCCTTTGCAGTTATACGCTTTGCCCTGGACAGATTTTATTTTTTCTGTATTTCTGTATATTTCTGTCGTGTTTGATGTATTGCTCAGTGTTCATTATAACTTATTCCTTTATGTCAATAAAGTGATACAAAATCAAATCAAATTTTTATCTTCACTGTGCTTTACCAGTTCCCATAGTAACCAAGACTGTGTGCAAAAGGAATGAAGGCCTTGGACAAAACAAACAACTTCAATTCAGATCAAGTATTAAAGCCCAAGTACAGTTTTGGTTTATGCAAATATTTTTATCACCAGATTTTATCTTCAAATCTATATGAAATGAATTATAGTATCATAAACATATTACACAAAAGATTGTGCAAAAAATGAACAAGTTTTGGAAAAGCTATAACCTAAAATGTGCAAATGTTTATAGCATGGTGCTTCACCACGCTATTTCAATATTTTCTTTCTTGATAAAGGCAACTTCCCATGCTCAGAATTGGATGAAAATTTAAGAATTTAATTGTTGTGTATATCTCTATATCATTCTATTGTCAAATCTTGGAAATAACTTTGTATATGCTCGATAATGAGTAAAATAATGCTATAACCAAGAGAGGGCGCTAAATATGATTTAACGGTCAAATTCAAATTTTCAAAAGAATCAGTTCGTAAGAAAATATGCTATGGTCTAAAAATGTGTATAAG
>BQKZ01008399.1:24830-41370 GCA_036244855.1 Temnopleurus reevesii | reverse complement strand
TTTGCACTTCATTTTGGAAATCTGACCAGTGGATCTTTAAGAGTTTGACAAAATTAGTCCAGTAAAAATAAAATTGAAGGATATATCATTGATATAAACAAGGATTGATAATGTATCCCCTATTTATGTGTTTTCAAGGTGATCATGCAAGGAAGATATGATCAAATGATAGTAAGTCGAATGGCACTTGGCCAATCAAATTAATTGTTGCATGCATGTCCTCTCTAAAAGCTCTGGACCCAAATTCAGAAGAGTGCATTATCTTCAGTGTGTAATTGTAATTTTGAATAATCCTATTGCGCTAAATGAGCACTTATTTTTGGGTGTGCAGAACTCTTCAACCACGCAAATCTTAACGAATAGTACTTTGACCTGTTTTGACCTGTCATAACAATTTACATATTTTTGCTTACATAGAATATAACAGTCTTCAGAATTTAGGCTCTGGTTTTTATCCAATTAAAGCAGTTCATGTCATCGCTTAATGATTTGCTTCAACATTTTCACAGCAATCCTAAGCTTCGTATTTTCGATTGAATATCAATTAATCTATCACTGATTTCTATTTTTCTGCTTTGTTCTACAGGTCAATACGTTGGTTAGATCGATGCATAAAGGCCCACGGGAGACCGCATGATCAGAATATATTTGCTATCATTCAAGGAGGATTAGACAAGGATCTGCGGATACAGTGTGTCAAAGGTAGGAGATACACTCCTGTGAATCTATTTTTTATGATATGAGCGTGCTACCCCCGGGTCAATACGTTGGTTAGATCGCTGTATAAAGGCCCACGGGAGACCGCATGATCAGAATATATTTGCTATCATTCAAGGAGGATTAGACAAGGATCTGCGGATTCAGTGTGTCAAAGGTAGGAGATATACCCCTGTGAATCTATTTTTTAGGATATGAGCGTGCTACCCCCGGGTCAATTCGTTAGTTAGATCGCTGTATAAAGGCCCATGGGAGACCGCATGATCAGAATATATTTGCTATCATTGAAGGAGGACTAGACAAAGACCGTAGGATTCAGTGCGTCAAAGGTAGGAGATACACCCCTTTTAATCTATTTTTTTTTTGGGGGGGGAGGGGTACGAGTGTGCCACCACCCCCCCCCCCCCCCCTCCCGGGTCAATACGTTGATTAGATCGCTGCATGAAGGCCCATGGGAGACCGCATGATCAGAATATATTTGCTATCATTCAAGGAGGGCTAGACAAAGACCTTAGGATACAGTGCGTCAAAGGTAGGACCTACACCCCTGTTAATCTATTTTTTAGGAGAGGAGCGTGCTATCCCCGGGTCGATACTTTGGTTAGATCTATGCATAAAGGCCCATGGGAGACCACATGATCAGAATATATTTGCTATCATTCAAGGAGGATTAGACAAAAACCTTAGGATACAGTGCGTCAAAGGTAGGAGATAAATCCCTGTGATCCTGGATTTTTTAGGGTATGAGTGTGCCAACCCCCCATACAGAAATCTTTGGGCAAAGAAATTTCAGAAATAAAAAGTTTTTCTTTTGCCCAAAGACAGAAAACATAACCATTACTCAAACATGTAGCATGCCCCATATCTCAGAAGGAATCTGGTGCTAAAATCTACATTTCCTGAATAGCACATCATTTTAGACTGTTGGGATGACTTTTGTAAATATATTTGTGATTTGAACCCCTATTTTAGCCCCAAAATTGTCCAAACTACAATGTAAACAGGTGACCATTTTCATTTTTTTAGGTCTATAGGCGTAATGGACTGATGTTCCATATAATTTGCACTAGCACTATGTGCATTTTACAGAGCAAAAAACAGTACTATTTTCACAGCTTAGTTTAGCAGTTACATGTACATGTAGGATCTGTCATTTGAGAATGTTTTAGAGAGGAATTGACCGTCAATAAGCATTTCTTGATAACCCTCTACTTTTCAGAGATGGTGAAGCGTGACACCCCTGGCTATGCTATTGGAGGTCTAAGCGGCGGAGAAGAGAAGGACAAGTTTTGGAGGATGGTGTCTGTATCCACAGACTATCTACCAAAAAACAAGCCCAGATACTGCATGGGTGTCGGGTGAGTGCACTTTTACCCGATGGGACAAAGTATTTTGGACCAAGTAAAAAGTTGGATGCAGGGAATAATTTTCCTGGTATCATATCTCACTTTGCAATGTATGTTTTGTGTAGCAACTTTTTCACATAGAACTGTACAGTAAAGTATTGGAAATATTTCCTCAATGTCTGAAACTGCTAATCAAATGTGAAAAGTTAAATTATCCCCTTGGATATGTAATATACACAAGAAATTTCCCTCCCTCAAACATGCCTTGCACAATTAAAAGCCAAGGTACATTCTTTTGTGTTATTGAAAACTAGTATCGAAGCTTCAATGATGGTAAAGTGTGACACCCTTGGGTGAGTAATATCTGCATTTGCATAGTATACTCCCCCACAGAAAAAAGAAGAAAAATAAACAAAAACAGCAATAAATACCTGTGCCAGTTACTGTGGAAGCCATTACTTTCGTGTGCGAATATTTTTACGTTTTGGACCAGTTTGAGGTTTTAGCAGCCATGTTATGCATTTTGACAATATTTGTATGCATATGAATGTGCATCATACTGAGTCAATCTTTTTGCAAGGCTAGAGCCGCGAAATTCGCGAAAATAAAATTACAGTGAAAATATTACCTTATTTTTACATTATGCAATGGGTTCTTATTTTTTTTTAATGAATATGAAATTCTGTCATTTTTACAATGTTAATTTGATTATCATGCCTTGCTTTTGATTATTATGTATGTCTATTTTTTTCAGCTATGCTGTAGATTTGGTGGTTTGCTGTGCATTAGGTGTGGATATGTATGACTGTGTTTTCCCAACGAGGACGGCAGTGAGTGCATGAATTTAAAGGTCCACTATTATGACAATATATGTTGATTTGTGGTGATCTATGCTACTCTTACCATCAGCTTTGTGAGTGAGTGAGCTCCCAATTTTTTCCCATATGTTTTATAATAATTTTTCTTTATGTTTTAGAGAGGCAATTTGGGAACGCCCCTAAAAATTATCTTCATATGCAGAGTACTGTATATGAGGTCATATACAGTACTCTGCATATGAAGAGAATTTTTAGGGGGCATTTGTGGAAATCCCTTGGAAGGGAACTTATTTGATTTACAAAAGATATTAAGATGTAGTTACACCTGACCTTAACATACTTTGAATCATTCCGCCATTATGTCTTATGTTAATTGGGAAATATTTACAACTAGCCATTATCAAGAGAGGTTAACTTGGTGAACAATGACTATGGAATGCAATTACTGCTCAATGGAGTATCAAGTAAATGTTTCCACAATTCTATCAATAGAAACAACAGGCTCAATTGTGGAATGATTCAAGGTATCAGGTGGAAGTACGTCATAATATCTTTGTAATTAAAATAAGTTCCCCTCCAAGGGATTTTCACAAATGCCCCTAAAAATTCTGTTCATATGCAGAGTACTGTACATGTATATGACCTCATATGCAGTACTCTGCATATGAAGAGAATTTGTAGGGGCGTTCCCAAACTGCCTCACTAAAATATAAAGAATTATTATTATAAAATTCATGGAACACATTTGGCAGCTCTCTCACTCACAAATGTGATGGTAAGGGTAGCATAGATCACCACTAGTCAACATACATTGTCATAATAGTGGACCTTTAATTGAATTGATATAGGAATTAAAATTGGACATTGCAGATGAAGGCTGATAGTAATTACAGTGTAAGAATTGACAACGTTAGATAAATATTGATAAATTGTTGACAGATTGAATCAATCTACGGTAAAATACACTGCAGTATCTTGTTATGATTTATTCAGTCGAAACTCCTAATTGTAAACATTTTTGTTTACAATAAAGGGCAACAAGGAAAATAAAGGGCAACAATCTAGAATGTTTTATGAATATTTAGATGGCATCACTATCATTGGTACTACATGTAGTTTGTATGTTTAGAGGAAAAAATAGATTTAAAAGTTTGCATTGCAGGTGTGAATAAATATTTTAGGGACTAAACTTTACAATTTTAAGGGGAGCTATTGATAGCTATTAATATGCTCTTAAGGAGAAATTTAGCGGAGCTAAATTGGGTCTTCATGTATTGTAAAAGCCAATTTTTTAGCATACATAAATTTTTAGCAAATTCACTAAATTCCAGACCTTTCACACATTGGTGAGTTACTTGAAATCATGTTATGAAAGATTATTGTAAAGGGGGGAAATTTTATCGAACTCGTGTTAGCAAAATTCAGGAAAATAAAATCCCAGCTTATAGAGTAGTAAGATTAGGGCTCCATGGGGATCTCTATAAATTACTCACTCAAAAGGGGAGATGTAAGAGAGCATTGCTCTTACATATTTTCCCCTGCATGTTATTGTCAGTGACACGATTGGTCCAGTCATACATAAAAAACATAAATCTTTGCTTTATTTTGTGATATTAAATGCAGAGATTTGGCTGTGCTCTACTCATGGATGGTCAACTCCAGCTGAAGAACAAGCAGTATGCCAACGACTTTGAGCCCATTGACAAGGACTGTGCATGCCTGACGTGTCAACGCCACACCAGAGCATACATCCACTCGATATGGAACTACAGTACCGTTGCTTGCCAGCTACTTAGCATTCACAATATAGCATTCCAGGTCGGTGTACAATTACAATTACCTTTTTTTGCGCGCCTCCATAGGGGTAGCTCCACATTTTTGCCTGATATTTACTGTTATTTTTGCCCATTTGTAATACTCAAAACCCATCTCTTCAATGCCTAGTTTACTTCACTCACCTTTGGGTTGGTATTTACTTATGGAGGCGCACATGTTTTACCCCTTAATTTTTTTTTGCCTAATCAATTTAATTTACCAATGGCAAGGCGCTTTAATAGAAACACTGGTATAAAGCGCCATATAAATGTTACGATTATTATTACTGTATAGCAGGAGTTTTTTTAAGGCCAGTTTAATTCTTGTGGTTTTCACAGTATACTGACCATTTATTTACACTGCCCACAAATGGTATTCTTAATTTGTTTTTTTTTTTTTTTTTTTTTGGGGGGGGGGGGTAATTCAATACAGTACGTGCCTTGATGTCCGCTCAAAAAGTTAACGCTGCTCGTGAGACACCTTTGGAAAATGTTCCTTATTTGACCTTCTGTGATTCTAATTAGTGATTCAGTAAAATATTTTGCTCTGATAGATGCAAGCTTCATAGATTACATCATTTTGATTGATTTGTTGCCATTTATAAGCATCTTTAATAGCAGTAGTCACTCTCCCTGAGCTTCCGACTCGTATGATTTTTCATTGTAAATCAGATGCTTGTAGGAAAAAATAGGATATTCTGATTTTTTGTTTATACAGTGTTGGAAAGTGCACGGAAGCTAAGAATAGGATCCTTTTTCTTTAAATTGAATTTTTCTAGTAAGATTTTTTATAGTAAATGATAGGATTTTTATAGATGTTAGCTCTACTTTTCGCTTCTTTGATAATTAAGCCAGAGATTTTCATTTCTGTTTTCATGGATGCAACCGCAAATTCTATACCCAGCGATTGTGTTCATGAAGTATCAGAATGTTCTTATTTTTGTCATTTTCTCAGATGAGGTTGATGAGGAGGATCCGGGAGAGCATCACGGAAGGAAGATTTCCAGACTTCATCCGAGAGTACTTCAAGATGGTGTACCCAGACAAGAACTACCCAACGTGGGTTGTGGAGTCGCTAGCATCAGTGAATGTGGAGTTGGAAAGATGACGAAAGCTCTCATCGTAAATACTTAACGTTAAATTAGTCCTTACATCTCTACTCTTTTCCAACATTATGCCTTTACATGCCAAAGTCTAAGTTAGAATTACCCCCAAAATTAAGGAAAACTATTTGAATTTTTTAATTCATGTATCCTGACCAGAACTACCTCATGTGAGTCGTTGAGTTGCTAGCATCTGTCAATGTGGAGCTGGAAAGATGACGAAAGTTCTCATCGTAAATACATATTGTCAACATAGTTATTATTGTTCTACTTTTATCTAAAACATGCCTTTATATGCCAAAGTCGAAGTTAAAATTGCCCTGAAATTACCCAAACCTATTTGAATTTTGAAGTCAATTCATCCCGATAAGAATCCAACCTGGGTCGCGGAGTCGCTAGCATCCGTGAATGTGGAGCTGGAGAGATGACAAAAGCTCTCATCGTAAATACGTAGTGTCACATATTGTTATGTATAGTTACTTCTTTTCTACTTTTGTCAAAAATCGTGCCCTTACATTTCAAAGTGCAAGTTAGAACAACTTAAAAAATTAAGGAAACTATTTAAATTTTGAAATCGGTGTGTTCCGTCAAGATCTAACCAATGTGGGTTGTGGAGTCAATGTGCAGCAGGAGAGATAATGAAAGTTCTCCTCGTAAATACCTATTGTCAACTTATTTTTTTTTCTACCATTACCAAAGCCATTACATGCCAAAGTCAAGGATGAAAGAACGTGCTAAAATTAAACAACATTTGATGAGCTATTTGACTCCTAATGTGCAGTTTGATACATGTATACGATGGTATTTTTATTAAAAATACCTACTTTTGACAGCTTCTATTTTTTTACCAGAATCATGCCTTTAAAAACCAAAAGCAATTCCTGGCAAAAGTACAGTAGAACTGGACAATATCGATTTAGACATGATTTACATGCACATGAACCAAGTGTGCAATACCAAATGTATGAACTCAGATATTGTGACACCTGTCTTAACATCCACTTGTCTACAATGACCACCTGTCTACTTTGTCCTTCTCCATGGATCCCTCCAGATAAAATTTGTTGTAGAACCCCTGACAGTGGCAACATTTTATATTTCCCATGAGTGGACAGTATACATGTAGATAGGGTATACCATTTCTTGTATTCATCAGTTTTAAGAATATTTGACATTTTTGCTCAATTAGCCATTTGCCTGCATACTGTTAAGGGCTTTAGTGCGCATTCAATAGTTTGCATCACAGACACTCCATCAAAAAGTTTTAAACTGCTTATTGCCGTAATTAATGCTTCAAAATATGTACTTGAAAATTATGTATCGTTTCAGACATCCCAACTATTACAAATTTATAGGGGACTCATATAATCTTTCATCATTTCAAACTTGGGTAATAATAACATTTTATTATTTTTCAAGATAACGGGAGAAAAAGCTTTTTCTGACCGACCAACACTATTCTTTATATTGGTTTCCCAAGGCAACCACATAATATTTATTTTACACAAAGTGTGACCTTTTCTATTTTCCCCCAAAACCAATTCATAATTGGCATCCAATTGATTTCTTTCTTAATGCATTGAACACTATTGCAGCATTGCACGCCCATTTTAAAAGAGGCATGTTTGTTTAGACATGACATCATCCTCTGTATTCATTGTGTGCCCAGTGCTCTCTACACGTCTAAACTTCCACGGCCGATCACTGAAATCTACAAGGGTATTTGCCACTCTCAATTCGCCCGTCGTGGATTTCTCCTTCTTCTCAAATGCTTGTTTGCACATCATTCTTGCACTCACATGCGCATCAACGTGTGTCAATTTCGATGGCATCTTGTTTTTCTTTACGTTCTCTTCCCATCTCTTCTTAGCTTCTTCCAAACACATTACTTCAATTCGTCCTCTGTTGTTATATTTTTCTTGTTATCAAATTATCAATAAGATATCTCCTCCCTCTCACCCTATGTGTTCATTATTTCCCATTCATTTTATTCATTCACTCTTTGGTTCGAACTTTCTGTAATGTCGAGCGATTTGCTTTCCCACACGCAATTTCTTTTCTTTTGTAGCAAACAGATATTTCTGAGACACTTATACTTCATGCGGACAAGCAATGTTATCAATTTTAGCATTTTATTAATTCGAACAGTGAAAAGTATGGCGGTAAAATGATTGTTGAGAGTTTTTTTACCCCTACCCCCTATCTCGGCTAATTTCCTTGTAAATGTAGCCTCTTTTTGAGCCATTGCTTCACTCTCTTCCACCTGCCGGGTCTGTGCAGCATCTCAATTTTCTTCTGGACCGTGCCCAGCCTTGGTCGATCTTTGTGGTTGCTTTCCATGCATTGCTTGCCAATTTGTTTCAACTCTCTCAGTACAGGAGAATCGGGATCTGCAGGAGAAATGATCAAAAGACGAAAACACAAATGTGCTTGCACTGTTCACGAAATTATATATTCGTTTATTGATTTAGATTATCATCATTAATATTATGAGTGTCCAAACTGCAAGAAACCAAGCATTTGTTGTCTATATGTAGAAGAAATCTCCTAACATATAAACTCAACTTTTGTTTGAATATTACTGGTGTAGCCATTGGACAGATTATGAAATTCAGAAATACCTCCAAATATATCTCCGATATCGGTAATTATGTATTGAACTGAAAATATGTCGCAGAAAATTGAAGTTGGTTGTTCGTGTAGAATCACCTCTGGTGCAAGATATCTCCCATCATTCCCATGGCATAGGCAAGTTTGACCTCTTGTGGTTTCCCGGGGAGTTTTAGGGGATTGGTGGGAATCTGCCTATCCCATTATCGAGGTCTTCCAATATTTCTTTTCTGGTGAATCGTTAGAGTGGTTGTATCACAATTAAAACTCATTTGTATGCCCTTCTTACCATTTTTGCCCAAAACCTTCCTTCTTAAATATCCTCTTCCACCATTAAAGGGTCTATGAATTTCTCCATTTAGCTCGTATTGACACTCACAATATTTTTTCTCCTTATACTAAAGACATACCTGTTAACATTCTCCTAGCAGCAGTCCCGCTGATGCTTGTTTGGTATAACCCTAACTGCAGTGCCATGTTGGGCACAGCCTGCTTCCTTCCTTTCCCACCTTTATTAATCTCTCGATATAGTTTGTTAGGGGCGCTGATGAAATGACAGGACTTGCATTCAAACTTTACGGTGACGGCAAGGCCTCGCATGTCCTCACCACGCTCTGATATATACCAGGACGGTGTTTCACCGAATCGTTCTTAAAGTTACGCATGACTTTACGTTCGACTGGTATCAATTCTTGCGCTGACTGCGCGTAATAATGTGAACCATTACACACAAGAAGGGGTACCAGTCAAACGTAAAGTCGTGCGTAAAGTCTTTCTTATCTTGGTGAAACACCATCTAGATCCCTGTTATTTATGTCCTCCTTTAGGTCCTCATCAACCGCCAAGCGATGCATTACGTTCATACTGATTATCCTGCTTGGTGTTAGCTCGGGCATGTCAGATCCCTTTTATGTAAGTCTTCCACTATTTCCACACTGGAAAATTCGTACAAGGTTGTAGGATCACAATTGTAGCTTATTTTTATGCCCTTCCTAGTTCGGCACACCACTTTTGCCGAAAACTAGCCTTCTTAATCATCCTCTCTTTCATTATTAAATGGTTTGCGATTTTCCCCACAAGCCGTTAATTTCGGAATCTTCAGATCCCTGTGTCTAGGTCTTCTATTTTTTGTTGTTTGAAAATTTGTACAAAGTGGTAGGATCACAATTATAGCTGATTTTGATACACACCACTTTTGCCCAAAACCATCCTTCTTAACCATCCTATTTAATTATAAAATGGTTTGCGATTTTCCCCATATGCCTATTGTCGTTTCCCAGGGAGTTTTAGGGGATCAGCAGGAATCAGTAGATCGACATTATATATTTCTTTACTGGAAAATTTATATATAGTGTTAGGATCGCAAATGTAGCTTGTTTTGACACCACTCCTACATGTATTTTGACACACTACTATTGCCGGATACCATTCTTCAATTCTCTCCCACTGTTTAAACCAGTCTATGATTTTCCCTACCAAGTCTTCAAACTAGACTTGTTTTTCCATCTTAGCCTTGGCTTGTGCAAGATCTTTTGGTTTCTTTCGATCTCTTGAACTTATCCCTATATTACAACTACATGTAATCATTATAAAAACAATACAAATAAAAAAAGAATACATCCAAATGTAAGCAATAGATTAAATAAGATCTTTGTGACTCCTGAAATGTGTGTGCGTTGGGCTCCACAGTATATAAGAATAAACAATATCATGTCAAATACATATGATAATTCATATACATATACATGACACATATAAATTAGATATATTATACACAATTATTTATAAAAAAAAATCAAACCCCATTCAGTACATGTCTATGCATATTACAACAATTGCTTTTGGTCTGTCACAGAGAGACCCTGTCACCACTTCTTGGTTTTGTTTCACACACTCATTTTAATGCTTTCGAGCACCAGCACACTTGCTGAAGGCTTTAATAACCGAATAAGCCTGTCGAGCATGCCCAAGTCATGCTCAACACCGACATACACACGCTCACTCCTGACACGCATCTTCTCTTCTTGCTCTTCCGCTTTCTCTCGCTGATTTTGATGCTTGGTAGCTCTAAGCTCCCACAGCCTTTTAGTTCTCTGGGCATATTCATCCCTTTGTGCCTTGACACTCCTCCGAGAATATTCTGACAATTGCTCTCTTTCAGTCACAGAGAGACCCCCGTCACTCATTGATCTTGGTTCGCACGCTCGTTATAATGCTTTCGAGCACCAGCATACTTGCTGAAGGCTTCAAATGCATCAACCTGTCGAGCATTTCGAAGTTGTTTCTCCACCACAGTCACATAAAGTACACACATTCACTCCTCATTTTTCAGCTTTCCCCTGATTTTTTGCTTGGCTGCCCTCATCCCCCATAATTGTATAGTCTACTTTAGAGCATATTCCTCCCTCTGTGCCATGACGTTTTTCCGAGCGTATTCTGAAATTTGCTCTTGGCCACTCATTGGTCTTGTTTTGCATGCTCATTATAATGCTTTTGAACGAGAGCATACTTTCTGAAGGCTTCAAATGCATCAAATTGTAACACATTCTGAAGCCATTTCTCCACCACACTCGCATACATGTACAGTACACACTCTCACTTACAATTTTTCTCCACTCATTTTTCTGCTTTCTCTTATTTTTCGCTTGGATGCCCTTGTAGGAAAAAGAGAAGGGCCGGTTGGTATGAATAAACTGTATGAATGATGCTAACCAAGATTATTCCATTTCCTACATTTCTTTTATTTATATTGATAAATTCCCAACAACCAGCTCTGACAATCTTGAAACACTATAGATCAGATTCAGATCCGATTCAGATTTTTTTTCATTTTTCACTCAAATCATAACAATTACAATTTAACAAAAACTTACATGGATATAAAAGAAAAAATATAAGAGTAGATGAAATAACAAATATTAGATATTATGACATATGGTACAAATATGTAAACACGTTGCATTTGAAATTATGTTGAGGAAAAAGAGAGGCATCCAAAGAAAAGCTTAGCTTGTTTGGGTATGGATACCTCAAGATAAGTAAATATGTTTGCTTCGAATATTGCACATAATTATAAAACAATATGAAAATTGAGCAAAGAAATTGGGGCTCCATCAGGATTCAAACCCGAGACCTCTGGATTGCTAGACCAGCGCTCTACCGCCTGAGCTATGCCAAGCCCTTATGCGATGTTCGTCCCATAAACCCCTTTCAATGCTCTAGTGGTCAGAAGCTATTAGAACCTGGCATAAACCTGAGGCTGAAATCAACCGGGAGTAAATGCTGCCTTAAGAGGCTTGAAGAATGAAACATCACATGGTTGTATTATGTGACTGGCGTTGGCTGGAAACGGATATAAGATGATGCCATTGTCCTGACGTAGCTTTCCCACTTGGTAAGTCATGTGACTGCTATGACCGTCAACAAGCAGGAGGACAGGTTTGGGAACTCCCTTCTCCTCCAGCCAGGGAATGAAACTATTCCCTACCAACTCCCAAAATACCTCCGTGTCCATCCATCCTTTCTCACTCCTACCGAGATAGGCACCGGGTGGTCCACCCATCAAAGGGTACTCCTTGAACTTGGATCCCGCCACAACTACTGTCGGGGGCACAACAACTCCTGATGCGCAAATGGTGGCCAGCACCATCACCTGGGACTTATCGCTGGAGCCCACGGCACTTACAGTGCGGCTCCCCTTTGCTGCCAAGATTCTAGTTAGTCGCCCGCACAGAGGGAAACCTGTTTCATCGCAATTGAAGATACGATTTGCGGAAGATAAGAATGGTTTGCAATTTTCCCCACATGCCTTTAACTAATGAATTTTCATATCCCTATTATCTAGGTCTTCTATCTCAGCTTTTGCTTGTTCAAGATCTTACATTTTCCTTTGATTCTATTGAACTTTATCCATGTTTTGCTTTTGGTTGCACATATGCTTCAGATTTAGATTTATTTCAACCACCATTTTTTAAACAATGCAAATAAATACAAACAATAAGATATACATACGAGTGCATACAATAGATTACAAAACAATCTGAGGTTGTGACCCCTGAGACCCTCAAACTGCATTCAATACACAGTCATTTCTTCATCACATTCATAAACAGTACACACTCTCATTCATCACAGACTTTTTCTTGCTGGTTTTGCTGCTGATTTTGTGGTTGATTTTTTTTTTGTTGGCTGCCCCTAAACTCCTATAACTTGTTAGTCCTCGTGGCATATTAATCCCTTTGTGGCGTTACACTCATCCAAACGTATTCCGACAATTGCTCTCGATCAGTCACAGAGAGACACTGTCGTCACTCATTGGTTTTGTTTTGCATGCTCATTATAATGCTTTCAAACACGAGCATACTTGCTGAAGGCTTCAAATGCATCAAATTGTAACTCATTCTGAAGCCACCACACTCACATACATGTACAGTACACACTCTCACTTACAATTTTTCTCCACTCATTTTTCTGCTTTCTCTTATTTTTCGCTTGGATGCCCTTGTAGGAAAAAGAGAAGGGCCGGTTGGTATGAATAAACTGTATGAATGATGCTAACCAAGATTATTCCATTTCCTACATTTCTTTTATTTATATTGATAAATTCCTAACAACCAGCTCTGACAATCTTGAAACACTAGATCAGATTCAGATCTGATTCAGATTTTTTTTATTTTTCACTCAAATCATAACAATTACAATTTAACAAAAACTTACATGGATATAAAAGAAAAAATATAAGAGTAGATGAAATAACAAATATTAGATATTATGACATATGGTACAAATATGTAAACACGTTGCATTTGAAATTATGTTGAGGAAAAAGATAGGCATCTTAAGAAAAGCTTAGTTTGTTTGGGTATGGATACCTCAAGATAAGTAAATATGTTTGCTTCGAATATTGCACATAATTATAAAACAATATGAAAATTGAGCAAAGAAATTGGGGCTCCATCAGGATTCAAACCCGAGACCTCTGGATTGCTAGACCAGTGCTCTACCGCCTGAGCTATGCCAAGCCCTTATGCGATGTTCGTCCCATAAACCCCTTTCAATGCTCTAGTGGTCAGAAGCTATTCGAACCTGGCATAAACCTGAGGCTGAAATCAACCGGGAGTAAATGCTGCCTTAAGAGGCTTGAAGAATGAAACATCACATGGTTGTATGATGTGACTGGCGTTGGCTGGGAACGGATATAAGATGATGCCATTGTCCTGACATGGCTTTCCCACTTGGTAAGTCATGTGACTGCTATGACCGTCAACAAGCAGGAGGACAGGTTTGGGAACTCCCTTCTCCTCCAGCCAGGGAATGAAACTATTCCCTACCAACTCCCAAAATACCTCCGTGTCCATCCATTCTTTCTCACTCCTACCGAGATAGGCACCGGGTGGTCCACCCATCAAAGGGTTCTCCTTGAACTTGGATCCCGCCACAACTACTGTCGGGGGCACAACAACTCCTGATTTGCAAATGGTGGCCAGCACCATCACCTGGGACTTATCGCTGGAGCCCACGGCACTTACAGTGCGGCTCCCCTTTGCTGCCAAGATTCTAGTTAGTCGCCCGCACAGAGGGAAACCTGTTTCATCGCAATTGAAGATACGATTTGCGGAAGATAAGAATGGTTTGCAATTTTCCCCACATGCCTTTAACTAATGAATTTTCATATCCCTATTATCTATGTCTTCTATCTCAGCCTTTGCTTGTTCAAGATCTTACATTTTCCTTTGATTCTATTGAACTTTATCCATGTTTTGCTTTTGGTTGCACATATGCTTCAGATTTAGATTTATTTCAACCACCATTTTTTAAACAATGCAAATAAATACAAACAATAAGATATACATACGAGTGCATACAATAGATTACAAAACAATCTGAGGTTGTGACCCCTGAGACCCTCAAACTTCATTCAATACACAGTCATTTCTTCATCACATTCATAAACAGTACACACTCTCATTCATCACAGACTTTTTCTTGCTGGTTTTGTGGTTGATTCTAGTTAGTGGGGGTGGGGGTATCTCCTCTTTTTAAAGATCAGGGGTGATGTATTTTATATTAAAATGCACAAAGCAATACTCCCGCCAATCGCCTCACATGTAATACGTTCCATTTCATATCATTTATTAGATTTCTAGCAAAATAGATTTGAAGAAAATCTCTGTTGTATTCAATTTACATAACATGAGCATCATTTAACAGTAAGTATTTGTAAATTTAATGTCGGTGTTAACTCGTAGTGATCATCGGAAGAGAAAACATAGGAAATATTTTGTATATGTGAATTGAGAAAGTTTGGGCTGCAACCCTCTCGGCCCTCCCATATTATGTGACCCCCCGATTAATCTTTTCATAATCCGGTTGTCGCTGTATGCCTTACCTGTCTTAATTCCATCCCAGTGATGCCGAAGCCGATTTTTGACATCTGGACTACCCACTTGGCAATCTTGCCCTCTTCTGCAGCACGAAGGTAAGGAGAAGTCCCCTGCGTGCTTTTCACTGGTGTCTTTCCGGAGATATGATAAGTCAAAGCAAGTGACAAAAATTTAAGAACTGTGGAGGCAGAAGGGGGTGTGANTTGAAGGTCGCCCGCACAGAGGGAAGCCCGTCTCGTCACAGTTGAAAATTCTATCCGGTGAAGTTAGGATGGAGAGGCACCCTTCCTGCTCCAGGTATGTGTGTAGATCTTGGTAAAACTTCCTGATGGTAGCAGGAGTGACGATGGCTCTTTGTCCCCCCAACAGCTCAGGTGTTCTCAGTGACAAACCTTGATTTCGCTTGAGGAACCCTTTTAGCCATTTTTCGCCTGGCAGACCATCTTTAAAAGGCGTCTCTCTCTTGTCCTCATCAAGGAACTTTTTCACAGTCTATATAAAATGGAAGGAATGAAAAAATGGAAAGAAAGATGATATCATCACAATCTATAAATCATCAGGAAAAATGGATAAAAGGGTCAATGGTTTTAGCTATCATCTTCTTGCTAAGACCTCATACATGTACATATATGTTATGAAGTTGGCATAAAAGAAATTTAAGACGTCTTAGCAGGAAGAAGATAGCTAAGGCCATTTCATGCAATCGGGATACTCGACTTGATTTTTTTTTTTTGTATCATTTTTATCATCGTCATTCTCACTTTCTTTATGACTAAAATATATATTTCCTTAAGTATCAGGATATCTATTCTATCATCATCGCAGCTGATCTCCCTCTCATCATTATAGTTGCCATTATGATTCCATTTGAGGTTTTTTTTAGGGGGGGATGGGGGTCTCTCCTCTTTTTAAAGATCAGGGGTAAGGTATTTTATATTAAAATGCACAAAGCAATACTCCCGCCAATCACCTCACATGTAATTTGTTCCATTTGATATCATTTATTAGATTTCTAGCAAAATAAATATTATCAATTGAAAAAAATATCTGTTGTAGTCAATTTACATAGCATGAGCATCATTTAACAGTAAGTGTTTGTAAATTGAACGCAAGTGTTAACTCTCAGTGATGATCGGAAGAGAAAACATCGGAAATATTTCATATTGTATATGTGAATTGAGAAAGTTTGGGCTGCAACCCTCTTGGCCCTCCCATATTATGTGACCCCCGATTAATCTTTTCATAATTCGGTTGTCGCTGTATGCCTTACCTGTCTTAATTCCATCCCAGTGATGCCAAAGCCGATTTTTGACATCTGGACTACCCATTTGGCAATCTTGCCCTCTTCTGCAGCATAAAGGTAAGGAGAAGGCCCCTGCGTGCTTTTCACTGGTGTCTTTCCGGAGATATGATAAGTCAAAGCAAGTGACAAAAATTTAAGAACTGTGGAGGCAGAAGGGGGTGTGATATTTAATGCTAGATTTTGTTATTGAATTTATGTAAGTCAATACGATGGAGCTTACTTTGTGAATAAGGGTTGGCTTGGGTATTCCGTACGTCTGGGCCGCCTTTCTTGTAGACATCTTGTCCACTCTGATTCTTGTTATAGCATCGTCAACCTGCTGTTGGGTGTAGTTCCGATATGGAATTTTAATGACCTGCGTTGAATTCATTAAAACGTATAGTCAGATTATAACGTAATAGATGCAAAGGCCTACTTCCAGCGCTTTCGAAAGAAGCAATCATATC
>BQKZ01008399.1:3332-23811 GCA_036244855.1 Temnopleurus reevesii | reverse complement strand
CTTTTTTTTTTTTTTTTTTTTTTTTTTTTTTTTTTTAGTATGTCTATTTTTATTCTTATCGAATCTTAGTAATATGGAAAGTGCACGTATTACCTTTCGCAACCGTTTTTCATCTCCGGAATCGTCGGCGAGTTCGTCGGTGACATACTCGTTTACTGTTGACCAGCCCAGTGGAGATCGGTCTGCAATCTTGATAAGCTTCTGCCTGTTTTTGAGCTCTGCTAAGGCCTCGTTCAGAGCTTGTGTGGTCGATGCAATGTCTCCCGCTCCGATGAAATTGAGGCCGGTCTCTATCAGGGAAGCAACTTTCTGCGAGTGTACGAATGCTGCTTGTTTCCTTCGCTTTTGAACGTAGGAACTTGTGGAGTTTTAACTTTGGAAGCGTTGTCGACTTTTAGTTTAAGCGAATTTATTGCGGCGAGGATTTCCTCATTGGAGGCTGCCAAGTCCTCGTCCATGATGAGTATAGGGCCGCGGTGAAGAAACGCACAAACGCTTGTACTGTGTAGACGTTGTGAAGAGGTTGGTGTAAAAGGTATGAAGCATTTATTCATATCTCACCATTTATTACATCTTTGGGTGGTGCTTTCTCTTTCTTGTCTTTGAGCTTCTTTCTCACATAGCGCAAGTGTTCTTCAAGGCATCCCGTAACCGGACGCCCTGTTACGCCTTTCATACAGAAAAAATCCTGCATTATAAAGAAAAGTATTTTAGACAAATGCATTGAAACTAGAATACATATGGATGTTTGCAAAATGAACATGGAGACATATGCATACATGACACAAGTTTCAAATTGGTATTTTGACTAGTTCTAAAGCTACCACAAAAAAAAGAAAACGTGATGGGCGGACAGATTGTACAAACGGATAGACGTACTGACAGATGGATGGACAATTAAAGTACTTTAAATTTTTTTTGGGGGGGGTTGCAAGGGTTTTTACCCAAATGAGAATTGGGCACATTGCACATGATATAGAAGCAACATGGCCCAATTTTTTTTTATCTTTTCAAAGAAAATTGCAGCTGGAAATATTTTGTAGATAAATTTGCATGTTACTATAGGTAATATTTTTGTGGAGTATTACAACTTTATTAATAAATGTAATGGCAGATTGTGCAGAATTACATAGCCTATCATTCCCTCTTTATCCTCCAAAAAAAGGAATGCAGTGATTATGCTTTGGGCCAGTGCTGTCTTCTCATATGCTTCAGGGCTGCACAAGAAAAAAGAATGTTTCAGTTCATACAGATGCAAGTTATAATAAACAAAAATTATATATACAAAACAGCTGACACTTGGTGGTTATGTGTAGCCTAATCAGGCCAAGCTTTTGGGGCTCTGCTACAGTCAGGGGGGGGGGGGACTTGTTCTTGTTGGATCACATTTAACAAAATAGACAATTGACGAAACTTCCCTACAACTTGATTGCCCCTCCCCTTCTCCAAAGGTGCGCAGTTGATCAATAACACCTGTCTGCTTGTAGATGGAGAATTTCAATCATTCATGAGTATTGAATGTTTGTATTTCCATGGAAATATAATTAATCTAAGCATATAAAATCAAACCATGGCTCGTACTATTTAGTTGCCACGGCTTATATACGTAATTTATTAGACCAAATTTTATTGTATCTGTAGGTCTATATTCCCCAGATCGTTTTCAACTCACTGTAATGGATGTGTTTTGATTAGATGACCAACAAGAATGTGGACAATTGTTTGCTTTGTCCTCTTCTTGAGTATGCCATTTTCCTCAATATCCTTTATCACTTTCCTTCCATCAACGGATTTGCTTAATATCTTCTTGCAATCCTGCAAAGCAAATTATGAATAAAATAACATTGACTGTGAACTCTACAATATAAAAAATAATACAAAGACCATGTAATTTTTTTTAAATAAATAAACATACTTTATTGTTCATCTCAGAATAATGAATACAAGCATATTTACAAATCTAGGATAAACACTGCGGGAGCAGAGTATACAAGGTATGAAATAAAAACAACAACAACAACAACAATGCTGATTGATAGCATTTTGATGATTCCACTCTTACATGAGATATCTTTCAGATACATTCCCACCCCACAGATCACCGACGGAAATAAATGTCCCATCGGGATGATATCCATCAAGGCACATGCTTGTATTACGGCTTTCGCAAGCGGGAAATGTCTTGATCTGTTTCTTATTTCCTGAGCGAATGTAAAAATCACTGCTGCTGATTAATAGAAAGAGATTAATTACAAATGAACAAATGAGGTTAATTATTAATTTGATTTAATTGAATTCGACAATAAATAAATGAAATTGAACTTAACCCAAGGTCGTAAGGTTTAAAGGCGCTACCCGCCTTGGCATTGCCACCTTCTGGGCAGGTTTCCTAACACCCCCATATACTCACGCTTAATTAAGAAATTAAACTACTATCGTATGTAACCGACCTGTGCCACCGTACGAGCTGGCCTCCATGGATTATACAAATCTTCCGAAAGCAGTTGGGGTGAATCCGGCGAGCCCTCATAGTTGGGCGTAACCAACTCCGGCTCTCTGACCGGCCAAGCAGGTTTTGTTAGTACCACCCGTCTAACCTTACCCCACCCCTAGATCTACCCAAGGGTTTGGATTTCAACTACACCCCACAGCTGATCATTAACTATGAGTTCTCCTCTGCAAATCATTGGGGGAACGATCCTCCCTCTTGAGGTTAGTTGGCTATTGCTTACGCAGTTAATCAAGCTCACCATACTATTGAACTTATTTCCATATTTACATCTCCCACAATTAAAAGTTATACAATTTTCATTTCAAATGGAGAGATTTGTAACAATAAGCAATCTATTGAAAAGATAAATATATTAGAAATGGGTATTGTTTTTTATTCACCTACAACACGGCCAGATTTTGATGGAAAATATCCACACATATAATGCAAACATTTGTTTTACTTGAAGACAGCACTAAGCACAAGATCCTCTATCTTTGTTCGGGTTTGGTTTCTGAATCCTTGGTAAATACTTAGTCAGGATACTTGTCTTTCATGTATCTACTGCAGCTGATACAAAATCAGATATATATCCAAGTTCCTCTAGTTCTGTAGCCTGAAATCACCAAGCCCAAGGTCCTCTATCTTTTTCTAGGTTGGTTTCTGAATCCTGGGTGAACACTTAGTCACTTGTCTCATCTTCTGCAGCTGATACAAAACCAGATATATATCCAAGTTCCTCTAGTTCTGTAGCCTGAAATCACCAAGCACAAGGTCCTCTATCTTCTTCTGGGTTTGTTTCTGAATCCTTGGTGAATACTCATTCAGGATACTTGTCATATCTACTACAGCTGATACAAAACCAGATATATATCCAAGTTCCTCTAGTTCTGTAGCCCAAAATTACCAAGCACAAGGTCCTCTATCTTCTGGGTTTGTTTCTGAATCCTTGGTAAATACTTAGTCAGGATACTTGTCATATCTACTGCAGCTGATACAAAACCAGATATATATCCAAGTTCCTCTAGTTGGTCTTACCATTTTCTCAAGCCTTACTGGCTTCTACGTTAAGACCTTTTTCCATAATTTTATTATATGTTTCATATTGTTTTTACTATGTTAATTTACTTATTTATATGTTGAATGCTTAAATTGTATATATATGTGCATCTTGTACATTTTTACTGTGGAAATAAATAAATTTCAATTTCAATTTCAATTAGTTCTGTAGCCTGAAATCACCAAGCCCAAGGTCCTCTATCTTCTGGGTTTGTTTCTGAATCCTTGGTGAATACTTATTCAGGATACTTGTCCCATCTACTGCAGCTGATACAAAACCAGATATATATCCAAACCCCCAGTTCTGTAGCCTGAAATCACCAAGCCCAAGGTCATCTATCTTCTTCTGGGTTTGTTTCTGAATCCTTGGTGAATACTTATTCAGGATTCTTGTCCCATCTACTTCAGCTGATACAAAACCAGATTTATATCCAAGTTTCTCTAGTTCTGTAGCCTGAAATCACCAAGCCCAAGGTCCTCTATCTTCTTCTGGGTTTGTTTCTGAATCCTTGGTGAATACTTATTTAGGATACTTGTCCCATCTACTCCAGCTGATACAAAACCAGATATATATCCAAGTTCCTCTAGTTCTGTAGCCAAAAATCACCAAGCACATGGTCTTCTATCATTTTCGGTGTTTGGTTTCTGAATCCTTGGTGAATACCTAGTCAGGATACTTGTCATATCTACTGCAGCTGATACAAAACCAGATATATATCCAAGTTCATCTAGTTCTGTAGCCAAAAATCACCAAGCACATGGTCTTCTATCATTTTCTGGGTTTGGTTTCTGAATCCTTGGTAAATACTTAGTCAGGAGACTTGTTCCATCTACTGCAGCTTATACAAAACCAGATATATATCCAAGTTCATCTAGTTCTGTAGCCTAAAGACAGCACCAAGTACAATGTCCACGTCGCAGTCTAAGAGAAATTGTTGTTTACATTCGGTTTACATTCGGTGAATGGACGTAGTAAAATCATTGAACAACAACAACAACAACAAAAATTTCTTTGCTGCAGCCAATTGATGAGTTATTCGTTGAAATAGTGTACAGTTTTTTTCTCTTTGTGAATTTTCGACTTCCCGCATACTTTTGTGAAGGTTGTTGTATATACCTCTACCCGGTTGACTACTGTACGTCCAATTTTGGGACACTTAACCCTGACACCTATCTCCTCCTCGACTTCTAGACTCCTGATTTCTTCTTGATTTTCACCTTCCTCATCTTCTCCTCCACTCTTTTCGTCGTCACTTTCCTCCTCTTCTTCCTTCTCTGGCTCACTTTGCTCACTTTCCTCCTCTTCTTCCTTCTCTGGCTCACTTTTGAATCCTTCTGAATCCTTATTGAATACTTAGTCAGGATATAAAGTTCACAAGAGAAATCAAACTTATGTACCCCTAAAAACAAAATTTCTTGAAGAAAGAAGGGGCGAGCCCCACAATGTACAAATATTAAATACATAAAAATTTAAGTTGAATAAACTAGAAATCCATGTTTGAAATAGAATATAGCAAACATACCCAAGTACACATACACACGGATACACATGCACTCAATACGATTCACTCTTAATCAGATAATCTTTACATAGTTTTTTTTAATTGTGACAAATGAGTACTTTCTTGTATAATTTTGTTGAGGTCTTTCCATAATTTGATACCGGTTTATGAAAGGCGAAGGAGTCCCTCATTTCCGCTTATTCTATATCTTACTGTGTCTCGATTTATCATGGCTTGTCCCGAACGGCCAGCATCCAAATCTACAGGAGGGAAGGTTCCCAGCTTGCAACCAAGATAACCCTGCCAGTGGTGGAGTTAAGAAACCTCACCTTATGTTACTATTCGATGATCATTCGTGCGAATAGTTTTAACCAGAACCTCGAGAGTCATTGTATATTTCTATACCATTTTATTACCCTGGAATTTAATTGCCGAGAGAGCCAGTCAGACCCTCAAGCATTCCAAGCAATGAATAGGCAGGTTTACATATAGATGTAAATTTTATGCATACCACTAACACAAAGGCTGTTCTTGACAACCAGAAAGCTTGCCAAAAGCTTGCCCAACATAGCAACAAGTAATCTATGCAAACTGGATTCCAATTATTGCAGTCTTATGGAATACCAGGTAACTACGTTAAACACAAATAAATTTGAATATATAAGTAAACCCGCCTATTCCTGCCAGGTGTGGCATAAGCTGCTGGGCGCTGTGCGCATTAAAGATACCTTATCATACGACCCTCAAAATACAGTGTCTGACTAAATTATTGTCTCTCGTAGACGGAGCCTTAAACCTTCCAGAATCACTTAATCGCTATCCTGACACGAATGTGACACCAGGTACCCATGACAAACATACTTCACCACCATGTCATGTCATGTGATCCAAAGTTGCCAATTTTCTAATGATATATTCTGCTGCGCTTGATACTAGGTACCATTTTATTACCCTGGATTTAATTGTGTTTGAATTATTAACACATTTCTCTAAAAATAGTAGCTTAATTATTCATGATCAAATTTCAATCAAGCTCTTTTTTATATGTTTGTCTAGTTTTTGCACATTCAATCAAAGCATTGTGTTAAATTTTGCATGCATGCTTACCAGAAAGTTGACACATTACCTGTCAACATTTTAGTGGACAATGTCCCCCGCTACACTTGTATAAAGACATCTTACTTTTCTAGTTTGCTACTGTTTGGCCTTGGAAGAAAAAAGGGACCTTCATCAAAATGACATTGATACCTTAAAATAATGTTTCAAGTCACATTAAAACTAAAAGTAAAAAAGCATTAGAAAAAATATTATTTTTTTGTATAAATGAATACATTTTCCTTCTAACTGGACTGAGTAACCAAGTTGCTAAGTCTGTCAATTTCTTCTTGTTAACAGTGATGACTTACTTTTGTGCATTTGTATATGTATGCCTGTGGGAAAATGTATTTACTTATTTAATGGATAAAGGTCTTGAAATAATTTGACATAACTGATCATTGGATACTTCACTTTGCAGTACAGTTATAGAATTAATTTCATGCTCTATTTTCAACTTGAAAATACCTGTTCAACATCCCTCTTTGAGTGAATAGTGACACAACTCCTCCAGCGTCCTCGAACATTCTCCTAACTTGCTGCCCCCATTCGTTTGCAGAATCTTTGTTACATCTCAGCAGAATCTGATGCTCTGTAAACTTGTTGACAAAATCCTCGATCTCCGCATTTGAATCTCTTTTACCAGCTGGAGCAAAGGAACAACAAGAAAATTGGCTAGCGGTATTCATTAACACATATCAAATTCATTACAGTTTACAACATCTACATGTACAAAATAAAGACATGGAAAGCAATATCTGCTCTATATGTTTCTGATTAAAATCTGTATTATGTGTTAGTGTGTGAGTGTGTTTAATAAGAATAAATGAAGGGCACACTATAATAATGCAAAAAACTCTAATGATGCAAAAAAAAAAACCATGTCATATAAAGCTTTACTAAGAATTTTGATGTCAAAACTGATGCTTAGCCCTTTTGTCAATACAAACTTCAGAATGATGCTCTTGACATTTGTAATAAAAAAGCAACTGATGAGGTGATTGTCAACCCCCTGGACAAGTGCAAAGGGATTCTCATCTGGGCACTGGTACATCCCCAGATTTATTCTCCAATATATCATGATCCCTCTTAGTGATTGTAATCCATGCAGTCAACAGAATCTGTGACATACCATCAGATTTATATAGGCTATAAGTAATATTTACAATCTATGCAGAGTCGATGTAGGTACTGTGCATGTATGGTAAATCCAAGCAATAATAAACCTTGAATATTTGACTTTATAAGAAAAAGACAAATATGTGACATTTGGTACCAGAATGAATGATAAGTTGTCATAAATGAAGTTGCCGATTGGATGTATCCCCACCAGCAGTAGGGATCGAGATGTCCTTGAGAATTTGTCATAATTTTTCAATTCATTATCTGATAATGCTCAAATTTTCACAATTTGTTCTTTTGATTTTCCTCATTCAATAAGTGTGATAATACCAGGGGTGATTTTACCTATATAGGTATATCTACTTGTTAGGAAATGAATATTTTATTTCACCCTTTGCCCTGTTCACTGCTGCCTTCAGCTCATCAGAGCCTCTCCGAAATGAATGGCATTTGATCAGATGTTGATCTGGCCGCTGAACTACAGCGAAGCACCCCTCCATCGGACACATGTGCCGAAGGTGAACCTTTTCAGACCCCGCTTTAATGATGGGATACCTAATTGAGAAGAAAAAAAATGAATAGATTGTCAACTGAAAACAAAAACACACAAGTGAAACGACGCCATTTTGTTTTGAAAAGATATCTCGGCGTGATCCATTGATATCATTTTCTATGGCAAGGAAAATGTTAATTAAACTATAAAATAGCTCAATATTTGGCAAATAAAATAAGTTATGTTTGAAAAAATGTGTGATAGGTGTCCAATATTTTAGTAAGACTTATAAAAAAAATCAGTCTTCAAATCATCTGTTTATACTAAAGAAATGTGCTTTTAGTGGACTTGCCTACATAATTTTGCATAACATAATTTCCTTTATTCAGCAAGCCTTCTTGGTACTGTATTCTATTGTTTAAAACGTAGCATTTTGCCAAAGACCCTATATAAAAACGAATGCATGACTTTAAAAGGCCACCCTGTACCACAGATTTTCGTTTTTGTTCTGGTCTTCATCTGATTGTATAACGCTGAAGAAAGTGATGTACAATGGTTTAAATAGCCAACTGATAATACAGATTACTTTCTTTCATTTGTTTTGTAAGGAAACTTGGACTCTACTCCGCAAAATGTCATTACTCTGCAAAAACGTCACGCCCATGCCAATAAAACACAATTCTAATAAACAAAACTTTCTTTTTTTTTAAATAAACCCAGACCAGTTTTAAGAAATTGAAATATATGGACATACAGTATGTAAGGCATATTTTTATTCAAATTCTGATCTTACATTTCTATCAAAGACGTTCTCCTTCTGGGATAAAAAGTACTTTCTCGTACCAAATAACAAAATGGTAGCCCCGAGGGTACTAGTATTGCTAGCAGACGAAATCTTGGCTCAGAAAATGAAAATTTATCTCCTTATGATGTTTTTTCTTGTACCTATTCCATTAAATCGATAAATATTACACCTACTGAAATAAGTCAATATATTTTGGGGGTTTCAATCCCCTTTAAGTATTTTGTGAGAATTACAATTATACATTAAAATTATTCACACTATATTGTTTTTCATCAACACATTAGAGTATTTTCAGAGTTCGATTGAATACATTTCAACCCGGAAATAGTATATTTATTGAAAAGAAAAAAACACAGAGGGTTGTTATCTTCACAACCACTGCATGCAAATTGAATCACAATTCACCACACATATCGCACATTACATGACTGGAAATGAAATACGATTTGCCTTAACCCTAAAAAGCCCAAGCTATTTGACGGATTGGGCTGGAATTTGGCACAGATGTAGAGCAAGTCGTAATCTACAATTTCTGACCATCGGAATTTCTCAAGGTCACCATTTGAGGGCGCAATTCAATAAAATACATTAGAAAAGGGTGAATTTTGTCACTTTTGACATATGGTCTATTAAAATCAATATTGTGGATTGAAAAATGACTGAAATGTGGTATTTTCCCCCTTTAATATCTTAGGAACACATTCCATGATTTTATTAAACACATTAGATGCATTTAGAGGTCAAAATATGACAATAATTGCATCATGTCATATTTATCACAATATTGCTGATAGAGGGCGCCAGACAGCTTTATAAAAGTCCATGTTATTCCTTTAATTTTTCACTTTTTAAGCTGCAATCTTCACCAATATGATTTTCAGGGCTTTCTGGAAGTGTCTGGGGTACTTTTGATTGCATTGAGTTGGAAAAAGTATTCTTAACTATTTTATTAAATATCTATGAAAAAAAGTGACTAAAAAACAAAGAAAAACAAACGAAATTTTCGGAAAGCGTGTTTTCTGTTAGAGATGCACAGGAGAGAGCAAAAGCAAACTAAAAATCATAAATTTTGATCATTTCCAAGCCTTTTTGGGAAGATTTGTAGCTGAAAATCTGAAATTGTTCAAAAAAACAGACAAACATGCCGTTTGTTTTGCGGTTGCCATGGCAATATGAAATACGGGATAATAATAAAAATGGTATCATAATGTCCGCAACAAAATTACAGAAAAAGTCACCAAATTTGGGCCTAATCGGACGAAAAATGTAGGAGTGGTTTACGATTAAGTGGGTAGGGGGGGGCACATGTGCCCCCCCCCCCTTGGGCTTTTTGGGGTTAACGTTGCATGAAAAGGAAATAAAATTGTTTCAGTTCAGCATTTTCTGATGAAGAAAAAACAACTTTAAAAACAAGTATTTCTGATTTCAATAGAATAAGCACTATTGCTTGAAAATATAGGATACAGCAGTGAATGAAAAATGTATAAATTTGAATAGAGGGTTTTGTTAGAAACATACACTACATGTAGTTCCTATTAGCAAAAGAAAAACCTTGGAGCAAAATATTTTGTGATTTTTAGAAATTGAAGGGTGTCGGTTTAATTGTGTTAGGATCATTGGTTTATATCCAAAAATGGATTGACTTACTTAATAAGCATCTCCGCCCGCCACTCTTTCTTTTTACCTAATTCCTGGTGGTTGTGTCCCCAGTGTCTACTTAGATGATCTGTTTTTTTATGGCACAGTAGGCACACCCTACTTATACAATACAATACAATACAATATGGATACTTATATAGCGCTCAATACACAGGTATGGTTCCAGAGCGCTTTACAAATTACATTAACAGAAGAATAAAGAAATAAAAGAAACTTATTAGTCAAACAGAAGAGTTTTTATGGCTTTCTTAAAGGTATCCAATGATGGGAGAAGGCGGACAGATTGAGGGATCTCATTCCAAAGAGAAGGTGCAAATGATTGAAATGAATTATCCCCAGCTTTATTGTGTGTTTTGGGGATGTGGAGCAATGTACTGTCTGAACTTGAGCGGAGACCAGGTCGAGCAGAGTGATGATGGGTGATGAGCGAAGTGAGATAGGTGGGAGCTTGTCCATGAAGACACTTATAGACGATGGTAAGGGTCTTAAAGTAAATACGCTGTTGTACCGGTAACCAGTGTAGCTCTTTCAATAGCAGTGTCACATGATCGAATTTCCGGGCCTTGAATATCAGTTTAGCCGCGCGGTTCTGGACACGCTGGAGACGGTGAATACTAGACGAGCTGACTCCATGTAGTAGTGAGTTGGCATAGTCCAGTCTAGATGAAACAATTGCTCTGATTGCATCTTCACATGCATACTTATCTTGGTACCTTTGAAAACAAGTATACAAACAACATCTTGGTATCTTAATGACTGGGTCTGGATCAGAAAAACCTTATAGGGATTGAAAGCAGAAACATTGGTTAAAAAACATTTTCATTAGTAAATTGTTCACAAGATTATACTGACAGTATATTTTGTCTGGTTATGTAATTGCCACATATTAATTCATCATTGATCATGACCCAAACGCATAGTTACTAAGCTCTCACAATTTCTTCTGAATAAATATTTAGACATATGTACCGACTAGTTACATTGTAAATGATAATTTACTTCCATTTTAAAACCCAAATTTATACAGTTTTGGTAACCATCTTAAATTAGAATTCTACAGGATATTTATCAAGATGTACATATCTCACTCACATTTAGTGACCAAAGCATAAAATTTGAATACATTACAAAAGTGGTATATTTCAAAAGAAGAAATGTGGATAGCGTGCGATCGTTGTTGCTAGGTTGGTCAAGCTTTCATGTTTGTCCACCCTAACAACGTTAATGTATGCAAGCAGCATTCTGACTGTTGTATTCTTATTATTTTGACAGGTGAATACATAGTTTGCTTTGGGGCAAACACAAATAAATTTCATTTATTGCCTTCTGCACACAAGATCTTTTCAATTTCAATATGTGAAAACAGACTTCTTGTTTCTCCCTACATCCTGATCGGCGGTGACCGTCATGACATCAAAGTAGAAAAATATTGAAAGAATGTTATTCAGATGGCAATGGAAGTCACATGCTAGCGATCCCATTATGTAACAGAAAACTGTCCATTGTCGAAAGTCCTTGGGTACATGTAGCAGTTGGTCTGTTGATATCAACTTCACTTACATGTAATTGTGTGTCTCATTCATAGATGTTCAAAGCTTTTTTCGGAGACTTGTTTGAATTAACCTTCGAAACGTCCGAAACTATAACCTTTCAGACGGCCCTCTGTCTTGGCAGCTACAGGATCATCCACTTCAACGTTCGTTGCCTATAGGTAATATTTAAATTTGGGAAAAAAAAACTGAAAAATATGTACAAACTTAATGAGGAATATAAGAGTTAATCATATATCATCGAGTACTGCAAATTTGTAGAGTGAAATGATTGTTAATTAGTTGTTCCTTAACCCATGTAGGAGAGGAATCATTTTTGAGCCAAATCAATCACTATTTATACTTTAAATTGAGAACATTCAATGTTTCAGGTGTCTTAGGAGAACTTTCGAATTCAGCTGAATATTACCACTTTCAACCTTCATTGCCAGTAAAGGAGTGATTTGTAAATGTTCAGTGTGATGCCAATTTAAGGATTTATGGTAATTTACGGTAAGTGCTTACTTTCATTTACATACATGTAGAAAATTCTCTGCACAGCAAACGACAAATGGTAATTCAATAATAATGGTCAGGTTTGGAGTAAAATTTTGCGTTCACTTTCTCTTAAAAATGCTGTTCTTGAGAAATGTAATTCTAGTTTTATAAAAACAATTTTTAAAGAAATATTGTTTGAAGAGATGCATCGGGATGGGCTCTCCCTATAAGATAATCAAATGTTGGGAAATAAGGCCAAATTTGCTTGCACTTAAAAAATGGTGACATAAAGATATGCCAATGGTTCCAAAATATGCATGAGATCAAAATCGTTGTGACTAACAACTGAATGTTTGTGAGAGAATACAGTACATGAAAACAAGATGTTGCAATAAAAATCTTGAATTCACAGTTAAAAACTCTGGACATGCCATGATATGAAAATCGCACTCCTAATCGCTCATTTTTTGTACTGCAAAATGGACAAGGTTAGGAAATTTAGCCTGGATTCAAAGCACATGATATAAGAATTACATTAGAAAATGGGCCATTTTATGGTCAATATCATTCAAATTTTTGGTTTACAAAATAACAAAACATAAGATTTCTAGTTTTTCTAATAAAATAACTTTATCAGAAAACAAGTCAAACAAAGTATTAGCATGTAATCAAGTATCATTTGTTCACGTACCATCCGACAGTCATGTTTGGAATATAACACTTGTCAATATATTATCCCACCCAGTTACTGCCAGGCATAAATGCATCATTTTTAACATTGCCATTGTCAATTAAAAAAATGAAATCATAAGTTGAAGTAATATTGCAACTCATTGATATTTAATCATTAGTGAAAATCTGATTACCGAACCGCATGTTAATCCCAGACACATCGGGCACCTACAGAAAAATGTTTGCATGTTGAAACGCAGCAATTATGCCAGATATATGGAGTGTTTTGTTTAATGTTGATGAGATCTGAAAACATTTCAGTTTATTTTCATGATTGTAAATAACTGAAATATGTTGATAAAGTTATCGATTGTGAAATTTTAAAATTATAAGTAAAACTTATAAAAGGCAAATGAAGATCTGAGGGAGGTATTCCTAAGACATATACAGAAAATCTTCTTAAAAGCAGTCTATCCAAAAATATTTGTTTAACATAAGCAGGAAAAAATTGGTGATTAAATAATAAAAAAGTTTGAAGAAAATCGGACAAGTAATGAAAAAGTTATGATTTTTTAAATATTTAAAAAAATTGGCAAATCAGAGGAAATTTCCAGAAATATAATTTTGGGGTAGACTCTTCTTACAACGTGATTTTTTTATCTTGTAGGACCGTCTTCTTATCTTCCATTACGCCCATTTCGGTTTCTTGGCAAATCATTTAAAGGGGAACCAACCCCTGGAATTATCATGCTCTCATTAAATGAAGATAAATCAGATAAACAAACAGTGAAAATTTGAGCAAAATCGGACAACCCGTTCAAAAATTATGAATTTTCAAAGTCACAGAGATTTGACGATCAGTGCTGCTCATGGGGATCCGTGCGATCAGCAAATTCGATGGAATCTGTGACGTCATGTCGGACAACTCCTCATTTACTTTGTACAGAGAATCTTTAAAAATCGATTAATGTAACGTTTAGAGTAAGGTTGGAATATCATTTTTCAAAATACATGCAGAATATTTACAGAAATGCTATACCCCACCTGAAAATTGAGATTTTTTTTATTTTTCCGAAAAAAGGAGAAAAAGTGATATTTTGTACAAAGAGTAAATGAGGAATTGTCCGACATGACGTCACAGATTCTGTAAAATTTACCGCTTGCACAGATTACCATGAGCGGTAGAGATCGTCACACCTCTGTGACTTTGAAAATTTATAACTTTTGAACGGGTTGTCCGATTTTGCTCAAATTTTCACAGTTTATTCATCTGATTTTACTTTATCAAATGGGAGTACGATAATTCCAAGGGTTGGTTTCCCTTTAAAGTGGTTAAAAGGCAAACTCAAAGCTATGTCAGATGATATATGATGGGGTCACATTAATTCGAATACATTTTCTAGAGCATTTTTGGATTGTGGTACATTGCAAAATATACCTCTAAAAATACAAAATTATTTTCTACAATCTTGGCACGAAATGAAACTAGATATTTAAGGCTTCAAATATTTCTAAAAAAATAAAATTAATTCACGAAAGAATCACAGAGATATTGCGAAATCAAAATTCGATTGATGAAACGATCGCATCACTCCATGCTGGAAAATGGCGAAAACTGTCAACAAACTGTGTCATATTACATTGTAAATCATAGACCCCGTTTTGAACAAGATTTACCATAAAATTGCTTCCATCTAAGATGCAAAATTTACAGTAGTTTGACCACAAAATATCAAGGAATCGATGGTATGTCTGCTTACTTACAAATCGGATGATTTCTGTTCGAAAATTGGAAGGAATCAGATAAGTGTCGTGAGACCCATGTTTTACTGCAAATGCAGGCGAATCTGCCGATCTTTTGACAATATTTTCATTGTTTTGGGTCCTTTTGCTTTAGAACTAGAAGACAATTCCCAGTTTAGGCAAATTAACAACACTCTTTACGATGGTGATGTCAGATTTTTAATATTACATTGATTTTGTAGAAATTCATATGATATATGAATTATTATATCCCTTACACTAAGATCGTTGCATTGACAGTGTACAGGCGAGAAAAATGAATAGATTTGCTAAGAAAGCCGTTTGCCATGGAATAGTACCATGGAATAGTACTTTTTCGGTGCGCATGCATCACAGTCGGCTAAAGGAGATCTGCCCGCACGCGAGAGAGACACTGCTTCCATGACTGCTTCCCAGCTACACGGCACGGGAAACTTCTGGCGGGCTTCGTTTGCATGATGTGCTAAACGAGAAGACGAGCCAGAGACTAGAAAAACAATTTATCAGATTATCAAATTATCATTAAGACAATTAGGTAAAATTATTTAATCTGCAGCAATAGTATACAAATATACATTGCCTTGAGACTTTCTCGTTCAAACTATGGGAAGAGGTGCTGACCAAAAAGTACTATTTGCTGAGGGGCGCAGCCCCAAAGTAAATAGTACTTTTGGAGGCACCGAAGCCCATAGTTTGAACGAGAAAGTCGAAATCAAGGCAAGGTATATTTGTTTTATATTATGTGTCAAAAAATTTCTCAAATAAACTAAAAACAAAGCTTACCTTAGACTAGATGGTCTCTTGTCGATTGATTTGGTCTCTGTAAATACTGTAGGGGCATTGCAAAGTTTTTGTTCACAAGAATATTGTTCAATGTTCTCCAAAACTCATTAGAAAGCTGTCTTGAAAGTTTTCTGGTGTTCATGAAGTGACGTTGTAAAGCGAAGCGGATCGCTTGCATAGATTTGTTGGTATACAACTCACCCTTCCTGCTCCTTGCACCGGCGTAGAATTGCGATAGCAGAGCATCGAGCGCTTCGTGGCTCATGCCAGTATCCTTAAAATTGACACCCACTTCCGAACAGAATTCTCTGAATACGGACATCCCGTACTTTATCTGCTTTTTTCTGTTTTCACTATCCATTGAAGTGATGAAATCTTCTAAATCCTCGTCAGAAAACTGACCAAATCGCCTCCGGGAAGTGGAGGCCGCCATCTTGAATGAGCGATGACTGATCACAAGCTATGGCGCTCGCGGGTGAAGTTCGCACACACTGATCGCACACAAAAGTTCATGTTGAACCGTCGCGAATGTGATGTAATTTCCCTACATATTTTTACTATGTGAAGTCGTGACGTAAATATCGTCATGAACCTACGTCATTTTCTCACATAGTAAATTTTTGGGCCAAGTTCCCAAACTAGTCGAAATTATATTCAATCACGTGAAAGTGTTTTAACCAATCACTTATAAATACATTTTTGAACCATAATATAAACTACTTTATTGTTAATGTTGTTGTTGACGGTAAGAAAGGATATAAAAGTAATATACAATGACTTGTTTCTCGGAACTGGCTAAAACTATTCGCTCTCATAAGCATCGGATAGTATCGTTCTGTATGGTACTATCAGATGTTCATTCGTGCGAATAGTTTTAACCAGAACCTCGAGAGTCATTGTATATTTCTATAATATGATGGGTGAATTAATGTGACAGCACCATAATATTATTATACCCCAACCCCCAAATATCTAGTCAAATAAATTCAAGATAAGAAGACTTTCAGAATAGATCCGAAATCATTGGCTACGTATGCAGTTTTACACAATAAATATTGTTGGCAGGGTCAGAATTAAGTTAACAAAAAAATTTAGGAAGAAAATGAGAGTGTTTTCTAGATATAGACGATTTCACAATACGGCCCCAACTTAACTCAGACTGCTGCTGAGCATGACTGAGGCTGGGAACACAATACAGCTGGTGTATGGAAGAAGATACACTTTCTCCCAGGAGGCAAAACATAACAGATAAAATTACAGATTGAAAATGTTAGTGTTTATTGATCTGGGCCAGGCAGAGTAGATGGAATCGAACAATCGCGGCCAACAGGGGGGCTATTGATTCTGAAATCATTCTTTTCTCTTGTTGTAGGACCGCCTTCTCTTTATCTTCCATCACGCCCATTTTGGTCCCTTGACCAATCATTTAAACAGTTATATAATCAGCCAACAGCAATGTCACTTACATTATCCCCAAGGTTGAGTTTTACCCTTATGCGTAGTTGATATATTATGCGCTGCAAATGCGCTATGCGCTCCCTGAAGCAAAGTCAGAGAAATAATTTTCTTGCCCACGTGGCTCAAATGAAACACATGGGCGATTCTTTGATAGATTAGAATTTCCAATTTCATGAGGAAAATTTCATAAAACTTCTTATTTTTGACATTTTTACTCAAGTATGGTCTCCTTCTTGCTTTTCGAGCATATTTTACTCGATGGTTAAGAATCAAATTCAAAACTAAATGAGATAAGGTAACCGCACCCCTATCCTAAATATTTTCTCAAATATGGAGAAAGATAAGAACAAATTTTAGAAAAGAAGATTTTCAGAATAGATCCTAAATCATTGAGCGCGTATGTCTTGTAAATGTATTGTAGGGCAGTTTTACGCGCTGAATCGTGGGCGTGGTCAACTAGGCAGAAGATAAGAAGAAAGTTAAGAAGAAAGATAAGAACGTTTTCAGAATACCGATTTAGGAAAGTGGCGTAGATAAGAACGAATTTAAGATAAGAACGATTTCAGAATACAGCCCCAAGACCGAAGGCACTAGCGACAGCCAGCGGCCCGAGATCGCGGGATCGGGAGCACCACTGCAGTTGCCCCTGTCCACACCGCTGCAGCTGCAGCGCGTAGAACCACGACACGTCTTGCGAAAGTGATTGCCGTGGAGTAAACAGTGGTAAATTGTTTAAAAAGTTTGAACCCCACACACTTTGCTACATGTAACGTAAAGGAATATTTTAATGTTCTTTAAAAAAAGAAGTTACTACTCACCATCTGTATATAATTGTATTTCGGAAATTCGTCCTGAAATATCTTATCCTCGGCTCCTTTTATTCGAAACAACCGCGCAAGAAAAATACGGTATCGTGGACTTCGCAAATTAGGAATAAATTGTCATTACGTATGGAAAGCGATAGGTGAATACGGCCTATTCGCGGAGCGGACAAAAGATACAACTTGTATCTTTTGTCCAGGACAACAATTACGATGAAAAGAGAAAATCCAATTGACGCGCGTGTTAAAAACGGACAGGGAGTTCGAGAGCCGTGGACAACATCTCCAGATTATCTCTCTCTCTCAGGCCCTAAAATGTTGTTTGGTTGCCCTCTAATACAAGTTTTGAATAATGGTGTTCGGTCAGTCAGCAAAAGCTTTTTTTTTTTAACTCACAATTCTACAGAAAATAAGGCTAAGGGGGTTGTTGTTCTAAAGTTGCACTTTTAACAAGACGGCCATCAAAGATTTTGATGGGTCTAAATCTTAAATCCGAAGATGGGTCTGAAAAGTTGTACATTTTAAATAGACCTTTTAGGTGTATTTTAGATTTCAGATCTTCTTTATTGTCATATATAAAACATTTTCCTTCTTGTATTACTTTTTATGCTAGTTTTATTTTACTTTGAGTTTGCAATTTATGTGGAAAATTTTTATACAAATATTCAGGTCTGCCAATTTTAGAGGGTCAGTCAATGGAAGCAAATCTTTCGGGGGTTCTTTCATCCCCCACTGCACAAGACCAGCACTCTATGATTTCCTGTATAGTTGACACATGTAGTGCCACTTCAAATCTGCCATGGAAATGGTTTCAAACTTGCAAAATTAACCATTCAACAATATGGAATTGGTTGCTCAACATCTGTTTTTTTTTAAATAAAGACATTATTGTAAAGTATCTTTGTATATCTGTTATTTGTGAAGATTTTGATGAAACTGGTCAGTGAGATGTGCTTTGTGCCAAGGATTGTTTTACCTCTAAATTAGTTTTGCATTTGGTATTAATTGATCTGTACAATGTCATACAGTCCATTTCATCAAAGTTTTGTATAATTATGTGTTCAAGTTTGTGAGATTTAATTTCCAGTGTGATACAGTTTGAAATTGAACTGAGAACGCTGATTCTTTATTTTACCTTTCACAATTTATGTTTGAATTTAGTATGAATTGAACAATTCTTTTTTATTAAATAAAGCATTATCTTCCAATGTATTTTTTGTTGTCTCCTCATTTTCCTGTTGTGACGTAAGATAGTAATGATAGTGATGATGGTGATGGTGATGGTGGTGGTAAAGGTGATGGTGATGGTGATTGTGATGATGATGATGATGATGATGATGGTGATGGTTATCATGGTGATTGTGATGATGATGGTGGTGGTAATGATGGTGGTGGACTGGTGGTGATGATGATGGTGATGATTATGGTGATGGTGGCGATGCTGGTGATGATGGTGATGATGGTGATTGTGATGATGATGATGGTGGTGGTGATGATGGTGATGGTGATGATGATGATGATGATGATGGTGATGGTGATGGTGGTGATGATAATGATGATGATGGTTGTTGTGGTGCTGGTGGTGGTGGTGGTGGTGGTGGCAATTAATGGTGACGATAGTGGTGATGATGATAGCGATGTTAATGATGCGATGATGATGAAAGCAATGATGATGGTGATGATGGTGATTATGATGATGATGATGATGATGATGGTAATGGTGATGGTGATGGTGATGGTGATGGTGATGATGATGATGATGGTGATCAATGGTTATGGTGATTGGTGATTGGTGATGGTGATGCATGATCGATCAATGATTATTATCAAGCACTGTCAATCAGTGTTTATCCATGTTGGGATAAGGCAAGAATTATTAAATTGTTTATCTACCCAACACAAAAATCATGTAATTGATATTCACACAGTACCTGCTGCTATAACACGAATCGAGCCCGCCACTTCCATCGGCTCTTGGTGATCTCGTGGTAAGACACCTGTCTAGTCATCAGGAGATCGTGGGTTCGATTCCTACCCGAGAATGCCTGAGATTTTTTTTCTCAGCTTCTCGGTAAAGCACTGTCAATCGGTGTTTATCCATGTTGGGATAAGGCAAGAATTATTAAATTATTTATCTACCCAACACAAAAATTGATTATTAGATCGATGATGATGGTGAGGATGATCGAGGATGATAATGATGAGTTATGCTTGTCTTAAATGTACAGCCCTGGGGTTAATCATCAGGTTATAATTTCTTCTTCCATATCTTTCCCTTTTACCTGACAAGCCTGAGAATTTGAAAACTTTGATCAAAATCACCATGTGATTCCACAAATAGCCTACTGTAGTATGTTTTATGAGGAAATGCCTCAGAATGAAGAATGTCACATGCATGTGTACATATCCTAATACTTAATACAGCTGTCTTTCTATTTCTGTTTACATTTTCCTCTCTTCCTTGCTCCATAATTCTCTTCTATCTTTATTTAAAATAACGAGAACTGCTGAAACTGCTTATCCGATAATGGAGAGCTGTGGAGTAAAATGAAGTAAAAAAAGACCTTGAGCTTTCGATCCTAGCAGAATCTTAATAAGCAAAATGCTTTATTTATCTAGTTTGTATTTCTTCTGTTATTCTTCCTCCTGATTGCCTGCTTGTGTCTCACCCCCTCCCCCCCCCCCAATTTCTTTAACTTACGCTCTCTTT
>BQKZ01008398.1:0-15180 GCA_036244855.1 Temnopleurus reevesii | reverse complement strand
GGGGAGGGAGGGGGGTAGAGGAACAAAAGGGGAAAGAGGGGTAAAGGAAAAAGGAGACAAGTGAAAGTAGGAGGTTTTCAGAAGAGATAAATATGAAATGACGAAAAATGAGCAGAGGAAGAGGGTGGAATGAAGAATTATGCATAAATAAAAGAAGAATATGAAGAAGGAAATGAAGAAAGGTTTTGGTAGTCTATAGAATGAATTGATACAGAGAAGTAGCCGAAGCTGGTACCAAAAAAAGCTACAGATATGATTCTCATAACGTGGAGCAAGATATAGGGAATGACTTGAAAAGTGCAAGTACAAATGAAATGTACAAAGTGGGACAGCATTCTCAGAATCATAAAGTGATGAAGTACAGTAAGACACTAAGTGCACGAAGATTGGAGGGAGAAAGAGAGAGAGACAGAGAGATAAAGAAAGGGAGAGAGAGGGACAGAGAGAGGGAGAGGGAGGGGCGAAGAACAGAGTAGGAAAGAGGCAGAGAAGGAAAGAGGAAGAGTGTGGGAGAGGGAGAGAGAGAGGGAGAGGGGGAAAGAGGAAGAGAGAGAGAGGGAGAGGGGGAAGAGAGGGAGAGGCTGAGAGAGAGAGAGGGAGAGGGGGAAAGAGGGAGAGAGAGAGAGGGAGAGGGGGAAAGAGGGAGAGAGAGAGAGGGAGAGGGGGAAAGAGACATAGAGATAAAGAAAGAGAGAGAGAAAGGGAGAGAGGGAGAGATGAAGGACAGAGTAGGAAAAAGGAAAAGTGGAGAAAGAGAAAGAGAGGGAGAGAAGGAAAGAGGCAGAGAAGGAAAGAGGAAGAGTGTGGGAGAGGGGGCAGAGGGAGATAGAGAGAAAGGGAGAGGGACAGAGAGAGAGAGGGAGAGGGGAAGGACAGAGTAGGAAAAAGGAAAAGTGGAGAAAGAGGAAGAGAGGGAGAGAAGGAAAGAGGCAGAGAAGGAAAGAGGAAGAGTGTGGGAGAGGGGGCAGAGGGAGATAGAGAGAAAGGGAGAGAGACAGAGAGATGGAGAGGGGAAAGACAGAGTAGTAAAAAGGAAAAGTGGAGAAACAGGAAGAGAGGCCGAGAAAGAGAGAGGAAGAGTGTGGGATCGAAGGGAGAGGGAAAGAGGGAGAGAGAGAGAGAGAGAGAGAGAAAGGGATAGAAAGGGAGAGGGGGAAAGAGCGAGAGAGAGTGTGGGAGAGAAGGAATTGAGATGAGGAGATGACAGAACAAGAGAAGAAAAGGGAAGATAAAGATGAGTATTGATGGCCGGGGGCTTTATTAGGAGGGTATAAAGACGGAAGGCGATGGCGCGTTGGATCGCATATTGGTCTTGCCTAAGGCGCATTTGTTTTTATCAAGAGACGAGGCGAGAAATCTGGCCGGATGGGGGAGGGGGAGAGACCGGTAAAAGGGAAATCTCGGAAAAGCACACATGATATAGATTTTATGTGATCTGACTTTGGCAGTTCAAGTGAAATACATGTTGTTGGAGATAGCAAATATAAGTATTTGAAACGCCACACAAAAAGCAAATATAAGCATTTGAAACGCCAAACAAAGTTTTGTCTGAGAAAACCGCTTTTCTGAAATGTAAAAAAAAATAGCTGTCAGAGCATCAGAGTATAGGAGAGGGGGGCAGGAGACATATTTTTTACCAGAATTTGCTTTTATTGCCATGGTTTTTTAACAGTTTTGACCGAAATTGGCTTTTGTTGACATGGTTCTAACGTAGATTATGCACGTAAACATACATAATATTTGTTTTTTGAAGCATAAGTTTATAGGAGGTCCCATTTTTTCAAATTATATATCAACAAGCATATAAATTCGGAGTTGTTTTGCATTTATATGAGCCATTTTATATTAGCTTACTGGTCATAACAATGTTAATCTTTTTATTTGGGTCATTCATTTATCCTGGTCTTGCATCTATATTTGAAATGTTTTTTAATCCCTTTCTTTATTGGACTTGCTTATCCATAAATGTAATGAGAAATTAACTTCCAATATTAAGGATTTTGGCAGGAAATTGGAATTTGACCAGTACATTTTATTTGTAAAAGAACACAATATATACTCCATATCTATGCTTATACCCTTCTACAGCATTGAGGAATAAGCGTTCTTTTATCCATTCCTTAAACTAAATTAAAAAGGTCAGTTGAATAATTGCCGAAGTTGAAGTAATTCTTTTAACCAATCATGCAAATATGTGTCTATTACCTCTTGTAAATCAAATTTTTTATTATTCAAATAGAGTTTTGTAGTCAAAGAAAATGTTTCTAGTTGGGTGGTATTCCTCAAAAGTGTTCATAGCAGTTTACTTACAATACTGGGAATCTAGTTTACATTCATTATTTGCTGCTATGTCGAGCAAACCTCAGGCAAGAGTTCAGGCTATCAAGAATTTAGAATATGCATAAAATTTGCATCTGATAGCAAACCCGCCTGTTCTGAAGTAAAATCATAGATATTAACTTGCATATTTGACAAGGCAGTAAACGAACAATTTGAGGCTGGGTTCCACTCTTGCTTTATCCTAAATTTCCGTCGAGCCCTCAGATTTATCATAAGATTTGAACTTTTGCAGTCTATCCCAAAGAAAGAAACAGAGGAAATACTGGTAGACTGAAACGACAAGAAAAAAGTGAAAAATCTCTGACAGCATCACAAGAAACATTCAGCTCCAGGCTATGCAAGTCCCATGCGTCTGTTACAATCGGCCAGCCATTACGCTCATTCATGCCTAAAAGATGATTTTTTTTTTCATGAGAATCTGGAGTGAACAGAGAGATGAAGAAGATGGGGAGAGAGAGATGAGTGTCTGGAAATGACAAGAAAAACAAATTTCTGTTTATGTCTCGGCATCTGTCATAGAGGGCTCATACCCAGCAACGAGATTGTGCGTGCTCGCTCAAGCGTGGGGGAAATATTTTCTTGGAGAGGGTTGCTAATTTGAGTGACAGCTAGGGTTCCGTATGTCACTGCCCGGAGTGTTCGGGAGTTGCAACGGAAGGAAATATTACACAAAGCATTCGTGTACTTTTTTTAATTATTATCTTTGCTCTCCTTTGCTTCATAACATTTGACTTTGTATATATTTCAAACTTTATGGTTGTTATACTTGTTTCATTCATGGCTGATTCTAGGCCCTAACTGTTTTTTCAACTTTTCACTCAAATTAGAATAAGACAGTGAAAAGTCTTATATTTCACATTTCATGTTTTCCCAAAATGAAAAAAGTTCATTAAAAAAACACTTTTTCTCACTTACTGGTGCATACTATTACAAAAAAAGGTAGCTTTGGAGGGCATCAAACAATTACTTTTTTTATTCGCCTAATTGATTATTCTTTTTGTCTCCTCCAGAAGGAAGATCACATTTTCCCTTTCAAAATAGATCTTTTATTGGAAAAAAGCCTGATTAATGATGATAATAATAATGATGATAATAATGATTCATGATGTGTATGTAGTACATTCAACGTCTATGTAGAGTGCTCAAGGCGCTTGTTGTATTATTGTATTTCAAGGAATAAATATTCTGACCTGGTACCCATTCATCTCACCTCGGTTGAGTGCAGTATGATGTGAATAAATATCTTGCCAAAGGAAATTAATGCCAGGGTTCGGTTTCGAACTGTGAACCTCTGGTTGAATGGCGAGCATTAGGACCACTACACAGCATGCTACTAAAGAAAAGTGGAAGTGTAAATAGCCAAATAGAATGTCTTTCTCGCGCCAGCAGATGAAATGTAACAAATGAGAGGCTAGATGATACTTTCATTGGGGTACGCTCTGCATCCCTCCATTCCTTTTAGCTACCACCACAATTTGATTAGGGCCCCATGATGTCTAAACTTGTCAAAAACATGTCAAAAAGACGTGGAATAGAGATAGACATCTCCTTGCCAAGTCACCCATGTATGCGGTCAACGCAAATACATCGGAGTGAGAATGCCCGGTTGATGAGAGGTTGATTCGCCCCAGGTTTGCGAGGGCGAACGTAAAGAGCACGGGGGCATTTTGGCGGTCTCATTGCTTTACCATTGATTTTGATAGGGAGGAGGACGCCTTCCATTGGATATTCTTCCTAATTTGATCGCTTATGCAACGATGATTGCTGCGGAGAAATTGATGAAACAATTGCAAACGGGCAAAAACAAGAGTGGTGATTTGATAGAAGCTACTCATCTGTGCGGGGGATGTCGTTCCTCCCCATCTCCCGCGGAATTCGGGTATCGATATGGATCGAAAACGCTTTCAAATTTGCGACAATTGAGTGATTGGCTACTCTGGGAAAATGGCAGTCCATCCTCCCTTTAGTGCTGTGTTGGGTTGGTAAATGAGAAAGAATCGAAACTTGTTTGTTTATAGAAGAACTGGCATTCTCGCTTTATTGGTTGTGGTGAATCGTTATGGGTGGCAATAAACCGGGGCGCACGGTTGGTGGAGAAAGTTTGACTTTATCAAATTTGTAAAGAAAAAGTGCCATTCTTCTTATATTTTGTTCAATTTTCATTTTGAAAGGGGAAGGGGGAGTTAATGGAAGTGGAATGAACTGAGAAACTATCTTTGAAGTTCTTTTTCGAATAAATTCTCATGCGAGAGTCGGTTGAAGACTTTTTGACCGCTAATGCTGTTAGAATCTGTTACAGTGAACGAACATTTGCGGTAAGTGGTGGAGTTTAATCGAAAGAAAAGGTTTTGGAAAACTGAATAAAATTGGTGAGGATAATGATAAATGAACAACTTCAGATTTCATGAGGTGGCTTTCATTCTAAAATAAGATTCTTGTTTGACTATAGCTTAGCTTATTAAATTACATCTGCTTTTCATACCCCCTTCTACAACACATCCACAGGAATTTCAGTCAACGCTTGCGTATGATTATTGGTCATGTTTCTATTTGAAAATGACTTTGAACAGAGCTAACAAACTGCCTTCAAACAAACTTTGTTGGTGCAGTGGGCAAAAAGGGTGAAATATAAATACAATATTTGCATGGTGAGATAGGAAATCTTAATAATGGAAGCATATTTACATGCGCCTTGAAAATATTTGCTTTTCTGATGCGTTTATTATAAGGAGCATTGGAATAGGTCATTCAACCGTCCCAAAATTTTGTTTCCTTTTTATGAAGTTGAAGTAGTCGTTAGAAGGTTCTCCACGGATATATATGAAGGGAACTGTGAAACATCTGGGGCCTATTCTCTAAAATAAATCATTCAGGAAAGAGTTTTTGTCAAGATTGAAATTTATTTGAGATTTAACTGAATTTTCTTAGCTTTCACTCTTTTTGCAATGACTTCATAATCTCAAAAGCAAATAGAGTTAAAGGTATATCGAAAATTCACTCAAATAATACTAAGTTTTTCTTATAAATAGTTTAATGTAGGAAATCATTCTTTCCCAAGTGAATGTATTCACCTGTAATACTTTTCTTCTAACCATAGCCCTAGTCTGCAAGTACAGACCCTAGGCTTGCGGTGTGAGCATGATACAGAGTATGTAGTCTTTCACTACGTGACACACTGCATTGTTTTTGCCTTCAGCCTATAGCAAAGAACAATGCTGTGTGTGATGTAGTCACACAATGCATACCCTGTATCATGCTCTGTGCACGCACACACCGAAAGCCTTGGGTGTGTGCTTGCAGACTACCATTGCCCCTCCTATAGCCTGTGAGACTTGTTTCTTTCTGTCCACTTTTTGAGGGATACCTTCATTATAGTGCACCCTGCTTCATTTCATAAAATTATTACACTATCATTCGAAGTGTATCATCGCTAGGGGAAGTCTTTTGAATATTTGGACAAAGTTTACGAGGCTGAACTTGTCTCTTCCAGGGGGAATATGGCCTGCTCCCGGCCGCTCGTTTGATGGCTCGGATGGGCCTGTAAATCACGGCAGTTAAGTGTCCTTTAAAAGTCTCTCTTAAAAATTGGGATATTTATATCATAAGCAATGAACTTTCGCTGTGCTCCACTTTAGGTAGCAGGGATTTGGAGCGAGCAAATGTGTGTATATGTGATAGAAGAATTGATCGAGCAGGTTTTGAAGTTAAAGGACGAGAGAAGAATAGTGTTTCTTGTGTGTCTAGGCACACAAACAGACAAACACACACATACACAATCTGCATGTACAAAAGGCATGTATGTATGTGTGTGTGTTTGTGTATGTATTTAAAGGAGAGAGAGAATAATATTTGTTGTGTGTTTGTGTTTATCTCCGTGCATACCTGACAAAATGCAGATGGATTGACAAAATACAGATCACTGAAGAAACATGAACTACGGGTAATTCAAAATCTTCAAGTAACTATCCTCAAAAATGCTTGCTTCAAAAGTGCAAAAAGCACCCTAGATTATTTTGGCATTGTTTGATGACTTGTAAATATGGCACATATAAATCATTCAATAGTATACTGAACTTTGCCTCTCTCATTTCAAACATTTGTCAAATATAATTGACACATGAGCTACTATCACTCATTAATTGAATGATGTGTCATCGAATTATGAATCCAGATAAATATCGGCTTTTTATTGAGGTTTTATCTCGGCTATTTGTTTTGATATACTTTGGGATGGCCCAAGTGGTCCTGTTTGATAGCTGTATCAATGGTCTATTGATTTCTATTGATTGGAAAACATGATTATATCACATGATTGATGGGTGCAAAGTGTACTTTTTTAAAAGAAAATATTGATTAATATACATAACTGTCAACATTGAAACATTTCAAATTGGGTCACTTTGTGTGAGGGGTTGAGCTAACGTGATTGATACAGTTTACACACTATTATTTCTATTGCGTGAGGCCAATAATTGTTGCCATTAAGGATGGTTTTTACTATTTTTTTTTACCAACGTATTGTTTCGTGGGGAGGATATCAGGGTCTTGCAGCATTCTTTAGATATCCGGACAATGTCCTGAACTTGACAATTCAAGTGGGATCAGCATCGAATATCAGGACATTGCCGTCAGATTTACATTTACATTAATGTCATTTTATATGCTGAGTAATTAAGAAATATTAAGAAGGAATCACTAAGTTTTAAAAGCTTCAAAACAGAACATTGTGGTTATTAAATGAACACTATCGTTCAAATTTTATTGACTTTTTCTGCCTTCTAAAGGCCTATATCAAAAATTATATGTAATCTAGATTTAAAAAAATATTGTTTTTACATTAATTCTTGCATTATAGTGTAATCTTCATTATATCTGTACTCACTTGAAAATCATCATGTTGGCTATGCATTAAACTCTATTGACACTTTTGCATGTAAGCTGCACATGCTTAAAAATAGCTGTATATATCCACTTTTTCAGGTTAAGTCATGATGTGGACAGGAAAATTTAGTCTTAAAAAGATCAATTTTTTAAAGTCACTTCTTTCATACAATAGATATCATCCAATGCCATTACACTCCCAGCAACTAATTATTCAATCAAATAATCACATGAATTACTGGTTCTTATAGGAGTTATACCACAGATTACTTCAAGTACTTCTTTAAGTACCTCTTCAAGTGATGTTTCAGTTAATGAGGTAGACTTCATTCAAGTTTACTATATTTCAGCTGGTGCTGTAATCTGACTAATCCATCCAGGCTTCAAGCTGTCATGAATCTTTCTGAATGGATTTTGTCCCTTTTTTTGACACTGAACAGATAGGACATAGGATTTGGACAAAGTAAACAACTTAATTCAGGCATTCACAATAGCTTGATACACATACAAGAAGGTACCTTCACTGTTCATTGTGCGACACGTGTTTGAGATATTTCTGGAGAATGAAAAGAAGGGAATTTTCTTTTGTTTGTGACTAGCTATTGTGAATGCTTGATTGAAGTTGTTTTAAGTTGAAGTTGTCCCTTCTGCTCATGGTATATTGATACACCATCATCTCACTGTGAGTAGATGGGATTAAGTATTTGGACAAAGAAAATCACTTTTATTCAAGCATTAACAATGGCTTGATGCAGATAAGTAAAATTTCCTTCCCTCTTCTGCTGCAGAGAAATGTCGAACAGGTGTAACACCTGACAGTGAATAAACAGGGAAGCTGCTTTATTTTGTCCTTACAAGACTCTTCAATCAATTCAATTTCTATCAATCAACTCAATTTATTTCATTTAGATTAAAAAAAGTACATACATATGGGGTAAAAATATATAATATTTAAAAGAATGAGGAGACAGCTTGGAAGACAAGAGTCTTATTAGCTGCTGCCACCAGATATACGGTACACACATTATACAATATCAAAACAAAAAACTAAGATGAATAATACATGTATATGTATAGTAGCGGTAAAAAAGTTTTATCGATAGCCAACTTTTGTGAAGACTGGAATGAGGCTGTTTTCTTTATCCAATTTCCTTGTTCCTTCTGCTTACAGTGTCTTGTTGACAAACCGACAGTTGTTTGAATCCTATTGGCCTAGTTGATATGTTTTATTGGTATATTTTTTTGCGTTATTGGTCATTTGGGTTGGTCATTAATCGGAGTTAATGGTTACAAGAGGGAATTACATGGGCTACAATGTGACTTCTGAAATAACACTGGCTACAACCAAGGAGATTCATGATATACAGAAGAAGACAAAATGAAAAATGACAAATATATTGCCCGCGTTTTCATGAAATGACGGGAGCCAAAGTGCATTGTTGCATGAAGACAAAGAAATCCCGACAAAGCGCCAATTCAATGGCATGATTTCTAACTCATTTTGTGTAATGACACCCTTTAGCTCCCGTCACTTCGTGAAAACACAGACGATATATTTTTTTTTTCATCAAGCAACAGTCAGTATTACATAAACTTATATAACATATAAACTAGCCTTATTCTAATCTGTTAAGACTGAAGAAATGGCTTTAACGTTATAGAGAAAATATGATTTATGCGGGGTAAAAAAACAATGGAATATTAAAAGAATGGGACTTTGAAAAACCATCGACTTCAGTTATTATTCTAAATGTGTGGTGGAATTCAGCAGGCAGGGCTGACTGTATTAAGTTACTTATGATAATGTTGATAATACATTTATAATAATTATAAAGTAATAGTTATCAAATGAGGAAAATAAAAGCTCTTATTTCATGTAAAACTCTTGGTTTGCTTTCCGAATCTGAATGAGCCGGCACTTCCTTCCTTCCCCGTATAACCTAAGACGACATCCCGCTGGCATCTCGAGTCGGCGTTCTTTCCCACACTGTAAGAAGTCGTTCGCGGTCTGATAGACCCCCTGCAGAGTTTCCCAGCATCCCTTTCAGCGCTGGCCGTCAATCAAACTTGCAGACGAGACATCTCATTTGCATAAGTCAACAAATCATTAAGATGCCAATTGTATGGGAGAAGATAGAAAGAGTTAATGATTGTGTGTGTGGGAGATAAAGAAAGAGAAGAAGATAGAGATCTATAGAGATAGAGATAGAGAAAGATCAAGTTAATGTGTATAGAGGGTGAAATAGAAATTTGTATACATTTATGTGAAAAATAGGGAAAATGTGTGTGTTTGTGTATATGTGTGTGTGTTAGAAGAGAGAGAGAGAGAGAGAGAGACACACACACAGATATAAGTGTGTGTGTGTTTTGTGTATGTGTGTATATTGGAAAAGTGATAGAGAAATAGAAATGAGTGGGCAAATGTGTGTGTGTTTCTGTGTCTGTTTCTGTGTCTGCGAGAGAGCGAAAAGATTTCTATTATTCCAGGTATGGATGGGTTTTTTTTTTCAATTCACATACTCTCCGAAGGGCTCGATCTACACAAAAAATTTAGCCTCAGCTTTTTTTTTTAGATTCAATGTTGCTTGATGAAATAATTATTTGTCAAATTCATGAAAATATTTAAGATCACATACAATCTTACATATCGTATAAGGTAAAATTTTTGCATGAGTTTTATTTTCGTGACCACTAAACTTTTTCACCCGTTAGAATGCCCTTAGACTTTGGTACATTAATCATTCAATAACAGAAAAATAACATCTTGCTTATATGTTTGAAAAGGTTTAAGATTCATTGAAATTGCTAAAAAATTACGTATGCAAAAATATTTACTTTCATAGTGTTCAAATACAAACATAGCTATATAACAAGGAAATTAGAATGTTTGTATAATAATAAAAGCTTGATGTATGTTTCACAAGGCAGGTGTTATTTCTATGTGCGAATTCTCCCCCTTTCCTATGGGTCCTTTTATTGCAAAGCATCATTCTTTTTTTCAATTTCCTCAACGGAAAGCTTCCTGGGAAAAACAACTTAATCGATAGCTGGGTTGTAGACCATACATGCCAGTTGCGGGGATGATAATGGGACCCTTCATGCAAGCAAAATTCTGAAATTGGAACGTTATTTTTTAATAATACTTTTTCTTTACATTTTATTTCTTTATTTCACCCACCTGCATGTGTTACATTCCTGTAGATTTTTGCAAGAAAACATTCTTCAATTGTAAGAGTCTTTTGAAAGAAACTGGTTTATAATCATTTATTTTAATCAAGAAAGCATGAATCAATCAAAGTATAATTCAAAATTTGCTTTTGATTTGGATTTTCTTAAAGATAGACCAACTTTGGTATGTGTTTTGCAATGGAAGCTCCTATGTGTTTTTGAGGGAAAGAAAATTTTCTTTTGACCAAATGGATTGAGTGTAAATCAGATTTATACAGGGGACTAAGCCTTCAGGCGAATACGAATATAATTATTGATTTGGATATTGAAGATTTTACTTTGTTATTACAATGAATTAACATTAGATATTTTTAAAAAGATATTTTTGAACCGTTCTGATCGCTCAATCAGTAGAGCACTTGCCTCACAGCCGGCCGGGAGGTCCAGGGTTTGATTCCCGGCCGCATCATACCAAAAGACGTTAAAAGATTGGCGTTGCTGCTACTATGTTTTCCATTCAACAAGAAAGGAGGGGATGTAGCAATGTTGAAATGTAGCTGCTCAGCAGCTAACTGATCCATAATCTAAATGGGCAAAAATAATAAGACCTACTGTATCATTTACTCAAATTTGGAGGTGACTCAGGGTGCTACAATAATTTTTGTCACCACTTGCCCAGTCGGGCAACAAAGTTTTTTAATCACTTGCCCAAACAAAATTTCTCTTGCCCAAAATTGATGGCCAATGTTTCTTGGACGATTAGTATAAATCTGTTACTTGCCCGATACTTGCCCACAACTTAAATTTGGTTGCCCCGGGCATGTGGGTAAATGGGTTTGTAGCGCCCTGTGACTTTATAAGAAATACTTATCATTTAGAAAAAAAATTCTCACGAAAATGCTTCTTGTATAGACTACATTCAGATCAGAAAAAGTACTTGTCAACTCTGTATGTGTACCCCAAGCCGATCCTGACATTTGTGCAGACAGAGTGTACATTTACATGACATAAAAAGCACCTTATCTTCTCCATGATTCTGCAAGGAGCCGGGATGTGGGGTGAGCAAGCGAGGGCGAAACACGAGGGGAATGATGCCGTGAAAAGGGCGATCGTTTGAAACCAAATCAGGGAAGATATGGTTTGATTTTGTTTGAACATTTTTTCGGAACGGTAGTTTGGTAGCAGTGCATGCGGAATAGCCGTTGTCCAATGCTATTCAGGGAATAAATGTTGGGAAAACCAGTAAGTGATAAAGCATTGATGATACAACATCAATGTTTAATTAAGATTATACAATGGTATTCTAATGTACATGTTCAGCGGTTCAACATTTTATCCCATTTTGATAGAATAAAATTTTGATGGATTACATCACTGAGCGAAAGGGGCAAAGGATTTTGACATAGTTAAAAACTTCCATTGAAGCATTCACAATATTGATATGCATGCAAAAGACATTTCATTCCCTATTATTCTGTGGAGAATATTGAACAGATTTTGCATTTGTTCAGTGAATAAACAGGGAAGCTGATTAAATGAATATGAAGCTATTGTGGATATTGATATGAATTTTATTTACTTTGTCCTCTATATCTTTATCCCTTCTGCTTACAGTGCATTACTCAAATGTGTTACTGGTATTGCTCAAGCAGTTTTGAATCATTGCTACTGTAAATTAGCACCATTTATTTTGTAGACCTAGCTAAATTAGAAATGTGAAATGGTATAATTTTCCCTAGTCCAATATATTCATTTTTGTGTAAACACAATGCCGCTGTACTGTGGTTCGCCGGGGCTGTGTACAGTGCATTCCCTATGCAATTGATGGCGCTCTCCGTATAGGTGACCTAGTAATTTCCACCGTACGAGTGGAGTCATCAAAAAGCGATCTCTTGAGTTTTGCTCTCCGATATCACTTTCCCCTTTCTCTCTTTGGAAGATGAATATCCTGACAATAAAGAGAATTCTCGTACAGACATGAGGCGACTCCTTCAATTTGTCTGATAAATGTCACTCTAGCGTTCCGTAGGGTACTCTAGATTGCCTCACTACATGGACGTATAAATATATTTCCTTAGCGTTGAATTGTCTTCGGTCCCACCCATAGCAATATGCGTTAGTTTAGCCCCACGTCCGCTGCCATCCGCTGTCATCCGGAGGGACGGAACGAGGGTTCTGGGGGGCTGGATTATCCCCCTAATGAATGGACATTTTCCCTGACTCGCTATGTCAAGTTCATAATATTGAATCAAACAATATATATCTGCGCTCGTTGTGGCTTCACAGCCCTCGCATTTGATTGGGGCGACGATTGCGATCGCTCACCCTCGCACTCTTAAGACAGCGTTTTATTTCATCACCACTCTCCGCCATTATTAACCCTACGATGCCTTCACCCCAAAACCATTCCCAAGAACAAGAGGCCTTCCTCTCCCCTCCACTCTCATCAGCCGACCCAGAGATGCACTTTTTGTTCGTGTGCGACGGAGGATGTCTTTTTCTCAGCCGAGTTGAATCCAAAAGACAGAGCGAGAGAGTGTGTGTGTGCGCTTTTAATTTTTCTTTTATTCTAGATTCCTCCATAAATCTGACTCAAATCCATGACGGGATGTGTGCCAATTGTGGGGGTGCATACAGTCGAGGGATGGGGAGGGTTCCGTGAAATGTATAGGAGATGTTTAGCTACTTGTCTTGGCAACTCGAACCCAAATTTTCTGTGCCTATTTGGGGACTTTTGTTCGCAACTATTCCTGAAAATAACACCCCATGCCAAATCCAATTTGATTCTATTTGTTCCAGTTTGCAGGTGAAATGTACTTTGCTGTATTTCCCCCACCCCCACAAAATAGAAGAAAAAGAGGGGGCAGCAAATTTATTTGACTGAACCAGTTGTATTTTTAACCATTCACTTTGTATTGTAATGAACAAAATTATAATTCAGCTGATTTTTATCTTCAATAAAATGATCTATCTATCCATCTGATTGATCTGTCAACTTTCTATCTATTTATTCTCTTGATATATCTATTCATTTATCTATCTATCTATCTATCTATCTATCTATCTATTCATCTGTCTGTCTATCTATCTATTTATTTATCCATCTATCTTGTATTCTGTTTGGTTTCTGCATTCCTCTGTTTTCTGTTAATTCCAAATTACCTCATTTCTATGCATCTATGCCAATCTATGCATTATTAAATTTTTCAATATTTACTGCAGAGAATAATTCTAGGAATCATAGAAATATTTTAAACATCAACTTGAATTACAAATGCTGGATATTTTATTCATGTCCAAGATTATTTTGTTATTAAATTTTGCTGGTCAGAGCTTATTGTTTACATCACCATTTCAATAGTTTTCGAGTCATTTTGAAATCTAAGTAGGGGGAAAAAATTAACTTGGACATTCCGTTATTTTTTCTTGCGCTGTTTTATCAATTCATACCCACCCCTGTCACCGTCCCAAATTCGAATCGTAAACCAGGTCAGAATATATGACGCCAGATTTTTATATCAGATTCATCATTTCTGCATGGCATGCAGAGCGCGAGCTAAGATGTAGAAATTGATTTCATTGGGTAGATTGTTATTAAGGCGAAATCGTAAAGGTCAACCCATCCTGCCCATCATCAATTATCGTGTTCTATGCCAGATTCGCAAAAGTTCTTTTAGGTTTTTTGCGGATACCTGTCAGTTTGAAGATCCTCCCAAGCATATGGAGTCGTAGACTATGCTGTCGGATCAACACTTGAGGGATTGTAGTTTATTTACAGATGCGTAAAGATAAAGCTGATTTCATATTTCACTTGCTTAAAATTAGTAATACTGTAAAAGTTCATATTTTCGCTAATTTTGCGACCATGAATTCACTAAAATTTTGACTCGTAATGATGTCCATAGGTTTGTGTACAATAATCTTTGCAATCACCTGTAAAAGCAATCACTTTCAACTTGTACTTTGTGACTCATTCACAAAATTTTACTTTTGCTTTGGTTTATCACGAATGGGAAAGTTTTTGTGATTATAAGTCGTCCATGACACATTGGAACTATGCATTGTAGAAACTACTTGAGGGGTCAATAACCTGGAAAGTGTGTGAGCCATTTTCCAACCCCAAAGTCTGTGAAAAGGGGGTGGGGCCTCCAGGGAGAGAGGTGAGACAGGAGGTGGGGGAGGGGGATGGATACTCTGTACACAATGACCATGGGATGGGGTTAGTATGGGGGACCCACTATTTAAGAGAGCTTGTGAAATATAGCTGTGTGTGATGCATCCATTTTGAGGCATGCCACATCTATGTATTGTATTTGTTGTGTGCGGATACAATCCAAATATCTCTAGGAAAATTACTTACTTTCAGATATGAGTATAGACCCAATTGATCAAGACCATAAGTAAATCTGAGTCAGTGTATTATTGTACCATGCTCCATGTTGTCTGAAGGAGGGGGGGGGGGGGGGATCCGGATGAGGGTGTCAAGTAATATTGGGAGTTGGAAGTATAGAGCTGTCTCTTAAACCTCAACGTTCCATTATCTTCTATTTATTGTGTATGGGTGGTGTGAAGAAAGAAAGAACCATTAGAGGTAAAAGTGGTGTCCTTTTCACAATCACATTTTCTATCTCATGTTCCAGTATTCTGAATGGGGGAAAAGATGTGATAAGCCATTGCAAGTGAAACTGGTGTCCCCTTTCACATTCTCATAAGATTTTCCTTATACCACATTTCACCTTGTCTGAATGAGGGTGAAAGAGGGCATGAGAAACAATTTGAGGTTGAAGTGTG
>BQKZ01008397.1:15186-25774 GCA_036244855.1 Temnopleurus reevesii | reverse complement strand
CGGACTGTGAAACGTAAATAGCAAGGATGACTAAATTGCTTTGATAACCTGAAACTAGAAGAAAGAAGAAATGTCGAACACCTTCGAAGGATACACGTACATCATAGACCACAATCAATTTCCAGTGACGCAAGCATGGATTGTTCCATTTATTGACTTTACCTCAACTGACTTTACAAATGAAACTATCATAACGAGACTTGCAACAAATCATCTTGAAAATATCAATTCACATGCTTGTCAATTCATCACTGATATCATAGAGTTTTACTTTGATGTTTCTTCTGGTAAAAACATCCTCGGGGCTACATATGTTTCATTTATGTTCAATCTTGCACCGCAAAATATAAAGCACACAGATTTTGTTTGTAACAAATTTTGCATTCATTTTTAAAATTGTTAAACGATTACGAAACATGGTCTGTGCAAAACTTCCCTCGATATCCCATATCATCTTTTCATTTCTAAGTATGTTTTATATTGTAAACCTTTTTTTGTTGTTCTCAAATACAAGCATCTGTTGTAAATGTGGAAGGGTTAAATTAAAAAAAAAAAAAAAAACTTTTCATTTCTATACCCTCACCTCCCAGGTCTACCTTCCATCTCTCTTCGTCTTCACCCCCCCCCCTTTTCCCCCTCCCCTCTCTCTCTCTCTCTCTCTCTCTCTTTCTTTCTCTCCTCCCTCCCCCTCTCTGCTCTCCCTCTCACACACTCTCTCTCTCATTACTACTTCTATAATCACGTCATACACCGTGTATTTAGCCAATACGCTTTTTTTCATGCATGCATTTTCATATTGATCTAATCATGTACCTCATTTTCATTGTGATGCTATCATCGTGAAATATAACTGTTCGTGATTAACACCTCAATCTTTAAAAAAAAAAGAGATAGATAAACTAAATAGCAAGTAGTATCATTTCATCTTACCATTAGCTGTGCAACGGTTACACACCATCCCCAAGATTATAAGCATCGCAATTTCTCGATACATCATGATGGCATGCTGCTGGAAAAATAATATTGAAAAACTCATTATCATGATTTAATAATATATTAAACATTATCACAAGCAATTTCGGTCCATTTTTTTCATCCGACTTATAAAGAAATAGAATAGCACTAAGAAGTGATCAAATGTCAATGTTCATAGGGTAATTTTTTAATAAACATTCCAGATAAGTTTGTTTTTTATGATACAAATAAAAGTTATCTATAACATTTTCATTCTTATCACTTCGTCGAATACGATCCTGGTATATGGTGACCCATATTCCTCATAATATCCTCTTGCATAGAATCTACAATTGATGGTAACTTTGTAATTAATTGTAATTACGATGGAAACGTGAAATAACGGTCAATCATTGTCATATAGATTCAGCTGAATTGAAACACTGTCGTTATAGTTGTATAAATTTTATGCAACGGGGGACATACAAATTATGTTATGTGGTTATTCCGATTCTTCATTACATATGATTACCGTATGAGAAAATGATCAAACGTCAGAAATACTCTTTCAGAAATGCTGACTGAAATCATTTAAAATAGACACCACTACTATTTGATGAAAAATAAATTATATGCAAAACAATTGGAATTTTTATTATCATATCATTTCAACAAACAATTTGGTAGCACTCAAACTACTTTATCAGGGTGATAATAAGCCATTATCTTTTTAGAATATTCTCCCTTTGCAATGTACTTACCAGAATGTCCTCTTGTTTTGAGTAATTGATCACTATTTTCTTGGTGGTGAGAAAACTGGTACGAAGAGGTGGACTTGTAGATAAATATAATTCCAAATGAAGTTTGAATTAAATCACATGAATTCTTTTCAAAGTAGACGTTAAATCATACGTAGGAGCATTCTAATGGAGAAACCGAAACCAGAAAAGCACATTTATGTAATCTTCAGAAAGCACAACACAGCTGTACTTCAGTATTCATTTGGTTTGTTTCTATTCCTTACGACACGGCTCATAAAGTCCATTCAGTCTACAAGATTGACACAGGAATATGAACTCAATACTGATTGTCTGCTCAAACATTGCTCATTTGGGAGAAAATTCTAAGGTTGGGCAAACATAAAGACTGTGAATGCAATATATTTTCACAGACAACTTGCTTTTTCTTGATTTCATGTTTGCTTTTGAGAAACGGGAACAAAGAAGTTGCACCTTGGTGAACAGAGCGGCCAAACTCAAGGTCGCTCTTTTAAGCTCTGTTCTGTCAATAAGTATTTATTTTCTTCGTAACTTCATTCTAACTTCATTGTCTTTAATGGGTTTTACTTGCAAAATGGTTGAATGTTTTGGGGGCCCTCTTTCATAAATGTTGGTCCACGTTATTATCAGATCAAACGCATTATTTAAAATTGTACAAAAAAAATTCAAGCGAATTTTGCTCATCTTTAGTTTTGATTATGTTATTTCATTCAAATCAATTCAGCAGCACTGCCCTTGTAATACTGTATATGTTTACACTATACATCTAAGAAGGCTTCTAGTAATTAATAATTCATTCAACTATGTTTCTGTATTATGATTACTTTTTTCTCGGTTGATTTCTATGTTTTTATTTCATGTTTCTGTTTTATTTTTTTTTTAATTTTTACCTGGAATTTAATACCAACCAACCAACCAACCATTCATTTGGAAAGCTGATCTACCCAATCCCAGCAACAATTTGAACAGTCGATGGTGTTCATAGATTAAGCTGAGAAATTTTCAGACTTCGATATGAAACTTTATATGGAGCTTCAAAGAGCTTCAAATGTAGCCTATACAAACTGGAATTATGAAATTCAATTCTAACATATATCTTGAGAGTGCATGGATAGCCTTCTTAATTTATTCTTGCATTCTTTGTTGTACTTTTTTTGGCAATGAGAAAGAACTCTTATGTTTGAGACTCCAATAACAAAGTAATGACGGTAAATGTTGCTTTATGGAGCTCTGATGTGTTATTATGGTGTCATTTTTACCGATTGTTTTGTGTACGTGTACATGGATACACTAACATAGATTAATTAAACAAATGTAAAAATGAAAGATAAACTGGGGGAGGAGGAGGAAGAGGAGGGGAGGAGGAGGGGAGGGAGAGAGAGAGAGAGAGAGAGAGAAGGGGGGGGGAGGAGGGGAGGGGGTAATAAGGACAATTCTATTTTGAATACTTGAATACGTTTTTGACATGTAGATCACACCTTGAAAAATCAAGTAGTAACGGATAAATCTTTAGTGTATAAAACCATCTCGAAAACTTGACAAAGGTCCATTATCAATTCAGGTCGTGAAAATTGAATGGTCGATGCACTTGGTTAAGGCGCCTATTATATTTACAAGCATGAATATTTATTTGACAGAAACCACACGATCATAATTCATTTTAGGATTGCTCTTGAAAATTGAAGGAAAAAAAATGTAGCCAATCGTAATGCTTTTAAAAATTAATATATTTCATTTTGGGAGCCTTTATAATGCCTATAATAAGAACGTGTCAGATAGATTTAATCATGAAATTGTATTAAGTCAATGTACTCTCTTTCGGTTACAAGTATTCATAAAATATGAAATTGACACCGTAAGATCCATGTCCTTCGTAAGAAGACGGCACGTGAGGTACGTTTATAGATGAGGGTCGGTGAATTGTCACGGTCACGTATCGTTCACGTGTATGGCGTAAAGTTTCGAATTCTTTTAAGTCTACGACTTTTTCTGAAATAATCAAAAGGTTTCAAAACCTCTTGTGGGGACGCAAAAGTTTACGAAACTCCATAGCATTTCGAGACCTTTTGCCGTGATGGGGACGCCCTTTTAACTAAAATTTTGGCCTCTGACGTGTCCCTGGCCCCAAAGCCCCCATCCTCCCCTCTACCCTCATTCCATCTCTAATCATTGTTCATTCTTCCTCTCTCTCAGCTCCATCCATCCCTCTATCCCCTCCCGAATCCCCTTCCTCGTCTCCCCCTACCTCCCCTCTCTTGGTGTCTGAAATAGCTGGGGCTGCCCCCATACGTCGGGGATAATATAAATGCTGGAGTCATTGTGACGCTTTTAAGTGAAATTGAGTTCTTCTCTGATTCAATTCATATTTGCCACAATAGCCAACCGAGCTTGTCATTGTATTCTTTTGATGTTATCGATGATTTTGACCCACTATTCAAATAACTATGGTAAGTTCATCAGGTTTGTAATCAATAACCATATACCACTCAGTATATATGTTTTTGGTTAAAAAAAAGGTTGGGCGAAAGAAACAATAAAATAGTTGAGATTAACTTGGAGGACTGAAACTGAAAAGAATATTCAAGCGTTTATAAGCTCATTTTATTGTTGAATATTATAGAATGGCCTACCGTATTATTACTAGATTATGTGCATCACAAATAAGTGAAATATTGTATACTGCAGGCCATCAAGGCAGTAGACCGAGGTGAACACACATTAAATAAGCCATCAGAGCGGACACTTCATAACAAAAATGAAATGACATTGCATAATTTGAGAAAGGTTTGTCTGTCTTTCTGTCTGTTTGTTCCCCTACTCTCCCGAGTTCCTTTGACGGATCTTGACCAAACTTGGTGGGTGTATGTAGGGGAACTCCAGAATTGCCCTTGAGGGTTGGTTTGGTGAAAGGTCAAGGTCACTGGGGTCAAAGGTCAATCAAAGGTCAATTTTTCATATCTCCGGACTCCCTGGACCGATTTGGACCAAACTTGGTGGGTGTATGTAGGGGAACCCCAGAATTGCCCTTGAGGGTTGGTTTGTGAAAGGTTAAGGTCACTGGGGTCAAAGGTCAATTTTTCATATCTCCGGACTCCCTGGACCGATTTGGACCCCCCCCCCCCTTCTGTCACAACAACGGGTCATATTGCCTTGTTACATTAAAATCGCAAATTTCCTACGTCACAATGGAAATATAAGCGCCCGTTTGTAGATTTCAAATGTAAAGTTGGAATACGCGTTATAGTGCTCAACCGTGCACTATAGCGAAATTCTTGCACAACAATGACAATTCATAATACATAGCCTATTTACTTTGAATTATTTTCAGCGCCATTATAGTGGATCTATAAATACTATTACTATTACAGATTGACCAATTTTGGCTATTTCTAATCGGGATTCAAATCAGTAAGTATATAATACCGTATAGGACTTTAAATCGATGTTTCATTTCAGTCGATTTAATGTTTTGTCTCTCCTTATTTCCCTATTTTGTCGATTTTTTCGGGAAAACAACATTGCCAATGAAACGTAGTTTCAATTGACCCTTAAAGTATTGAATATTTAGGGCGAGCCATTAACTGAGCACTATTTAGTGATATAATGAATTTAAATTCGTCGCTATAAGGGATATTGAATAAGTGATACCACTATCAATAATTCACATTTCTCATACCGTGATTTTGATTTTGTAATAACATTAACTTTCGTGACTTGATTTTCTAATACCACAAATTGATACCATTGATACCAATTATGGATAAGACTTGACCAAATTTCGTATTAATAATAATGATAATATATAATTCTAGCAATAATAATAATATCAATGATAATAATAATAATGATAATATTATTATTATTATTATGATAGTTATAATAATAACATACTAATTATAAAATAACAATAATTATAATAAATGATACTTTATTAGTTAGAATAACAATAATGCTTATGCTTACAGATGAAGTATAATCTTACTAAAAAAAAACCCTTTATATGACATGATGATATTGTTATACCTTGGTATATATATAGTACTCTGCAGCTCACAGCCGAGCCAAGGGATCTGTCATCAATGTCCAATCGCCTTCTTAGCATCAGATGGCGGCTGTTTCGCAGGAGAAGAAATGGAACAGACATCCAACTATCTTAGAATTCCAGAGCTTCGACATCTGAGGAAGGGATTTCAACGAGGCATTATCTTGTGCTCACCACCTTCTCATTTAGGTATTCATTGGTGTTTCGAGGATTTGACAAAATATGGTTTGTTGGTTTTGCCCCCCCCCCCTCCCCCCCCCCTTCTTCCGGAGGACCTGACAACCACTTCTAAAAATATTATTCAAGAAATTTGAGGCNCCCCCCCCCCCCCCCCCATCACTAAAAGAGTCAATCGTTGCAACTAAAGAGTTTGTTAGACTCACCTAGTCTCATCTATGCCACCATACAAAAAAAAAACAAGTTAAGAAAAGAACACCCTCAAGCCATTATAACATGTTGTTTGCATTAAAAAGATTTTGAAATGCCAGTTTCTAGACGTTTTCTGAACAGTTAATTGTGTCCATAAACCAAGATGTGAAAAAACAAACAATATTAGCCTTTGATATAAAAATCAACTAGTTCTTCTTCAACAACAACAACAGCAACAACAACAACAGCATGACCACCACAACAACAACAAAGAGGCTTGAATGTAAAAATGTCAACTTTTTAGGCACGATTGCATGCAGGGGTTCGGAGTCCTGGGTAAATGAAATCTATAGTGCATGATATATATTTTTTTTTTGGTGTTTAGATATCTATCCAAAGAGATAAAATACCGGTAGTGATTTTTTTTAATCTCTCATCAATCACGTTCTTTGTTGTTTTCATTCATCTGAATTTGGTAGGTGGCTCGATTTCAAATTAAAAAAAGCTTGTACAAGCAAAATGTTAAAACGTCACAGTGTCTTTAATGACTCTTTTCATTAAAAGGTGACATTTTTCTGCTTAGTAACAACGTCGTCTTCTGGGGTACGATCTACCATCATGGAGATTTCGATCCATTCAAGGTAGCAATAAAGAGGCTTCCTCTAAAAAGCGCGGAATCCATATCCGCCATTGCGTTTGATAGTGGAAACCGGATCATTTACTGGGCGAATAGCCGGACTGGTGATATTTGGAGGTCTCAACTCAACGGGGCTCGATCGTACAATGACGAATTATTGCTAAAAGGTATATGCGCAGAATGTCCGTTCCATCATATTTATTCATGAAAAGTCAAGATTTACTATTAATTGACTTTTAAAACGTTGATAAGGGGGCAAATTGGTATCTCCTCTGTGTTTTTTTTTAACTTCCGAAATGTCCTATCAGTGAGCAAGAACTCACTCACAAAATAGTTTAATTGGCAAAATGAAGCACATTTTCGAGAAAAAAAATACAATGTGATGGCTGTTTTGAGGTAATTTACACATATTTGCCAAAGGACAAATACAATACCGTACGGTAGTATTTCCATTAAGAACCTTTCTCTTTGTAAGAGTGAATGAACAGCCACATCAGTTGTAATTCATATCGAGAGGGAGGGGTGGGGGAGGGGGGGGATTTCAAGGTGTGAACATAATTATAAATTTCCTAATTTCATCTGTATTTGTTCTTTTTGTTTTCTTTAAAAAAAAGTCTATTCAGCAGTGAATGATATGGTGTTTCACGGCTCAATGGCTGCACAACCAGCACGTCTCTATGTAGCACTGCTATATAACATCATGAAGATAGACTTTGATGAAGACAACATGATACAGAGCAGCTGTACGATCTGTCAAAGGCTTGCTTATGTAATATCGTCCGTCACTGTTCATCCTTTTACCGGGTGAGGGAAAACTGACTGACCCAAAATAAAAATGTTATATTTTAGCACTGATGAAATGACATTTTGTGCCAACAACCCACTAAAACTATTTGTCATTCAAGCCCCTCCCCTTCCTGGTTATGGCTCTGGCAACAAAAATAAAAAGAAAGAAATTACCTGGGTAGATATCAAGGAAGCTTCCTTGCTTTGTCTTTTATAGCTATATTGTGAAAGCTTGAACGACGAGTGGTTTACTTTGTCCAGTTTAATGTCCTATATAGTTTTGATTTCATAGTGGTAATTATGATTCACATTAGCATGCTTGTCTCCGTATAGATGCACCGAAGAGATGACGTTACCGTCTTAGGGGTGTTGTTCAGAATCAACTGCAAATCAACTGCAACTTTCCAAATTGTAACGCGCATTTTCATTCGCGCACGGTGTGCGCATTTAAGAAGACGTGCATGAAACACTGATTTTTATTGGCGCGTTCCGATCAATTGCAACGTTTGAACAACACCCCCTAAGTGCAAAACAAATTTGTTTTTGGTTACCTGCCATTACTATAAACCTCATTATTCGACTATAATCCCACTATTCATCTTCATCAGGCGCGTAGCCAGAATTGAAGAACTTGAACGAGGAGGCCGGGGCGGGGGCAAGTGCATTATAAAAAAAATAGGTCCTCAGCCTCTTTGCGCCCCTTTCACTTCCATTTTTCCTATTCCAATTGTTTTTACGGGGGGGGGGGGGGGAGGGGCCGTCCCCTGGCTATGTGCCTGTTTATAGTGATAACCGACAACATCAAAAGTTTGACTTGCTCTGTGGAAAAACCTCAAGCAGCGAGGTTTGCTCTCGGGCATTATGAAAAATAACATATTTTGCTGGGCTTATCGCATGTGATCTTAAATCGAATGAAATATCATCGGATCCGGGAACTTTTAAAAGGGGATTCGTGCGTGGCCGTGTTCGCTCAATTACAAACGCTCGATGGAATAGCGGTTGTGAAAAAAATGAAAATTAAATATTAAATGCAATTTCCTGGCATCTAAGACCATATTTCTAAAATATATATACATATATAATGTGAGTGATATACCGCCTAATTCCCTCTCGTTTCCCCCTTTTCTTTCATTTTTTTGGCCCCCTCTGGATCCGCTACTCTCATCTAACTTGACGTATTGTTTTCTGTCTGAAAAGTATCTCTTGTACCACTTTAAGTTTGTGAATTAAGATATCTCGGTTATTGATAATCCAGGGTGATCCTGATCATATGAAAATATTTTTTAATATAATGGGTAGACTTTATTATGAACGATAAAAGGCGTGTTCCTTTCAAATATTCAAATTAATGACCGCGAGCATGATAATCCACTAACACTTACTATTATTACAAATTGATTTATGAAAGGCACTGCCCTTTACAGATTGTAACAAAACAAAACAAAACAAAAAGCGTTACAATTTGAAATGAGAGTGCGTCGACTTTGCAGTATCCCTTCAATGCGAACAGACACGTTTTTATGCTCCAACAGTGTTTATCCCGAGAAAGGGCAAATCGAACAAACACATCTATTATTAAGAGTTGCAGAAAAAAAACAAATCAACAGAATATAAAATTTTTTTTTAAAGGTTATGAATTCTCTATTATGGGGAAAACAATAAGAAAAAAAATCATCCAAATATTTAATGACATCGTATTTGCACGACTGATCATTCTTTTTCATATCAAGGCTACAAATACTCTTTTTATTGTCCACAGATATGACGCTCTGATCAGGTCATAATTGTTGTATACAAAGAATGCAATTTTGCAATCCAGTGTATTGATTTAAAAACGAATTAAATGTAACGAGGGAACCTTGCTGATTAAGTTGATGACCATTTTCATGAATTAGTCGTTCATCAACGACGATGTTCATCAAGTTCTGTTTTGCTTTGCTCATCTTATTTTTCTTTCACTAATCATGCTAATAAAATAATAATCCGTAATTTTGGTGTATTAGTTGGACGTGTCCTCTGAGGAGGCATTGTTGGTGACAAGTTTGAGGATGAACAATCGGATCGAACATTTATTATATTCATATTCCTACCACCTCAAATATTTGGGATTATGCCCCCTTTCTCCCCAAGCATCACCCCCAAGCATCACCAATGCACAGCAAAATCCAAGAAATCTATAGTGTTCTGGAAAGTTACGCCTACAGTCTGATTCCACTTCGCTGCCGGCGGACCATAAAATCTTCAATTTGAACTATGAACCATGAATTTCTGTTTAAACACATTGTCACAAAGTACTATTTGGTATCTACAAATTTTTCAAATAATAAAGTTGATGAAAAAACAAAGAATATAACAAAGTAGGAAATTATACAGGCACTATTAAGATATCACCTATAAAAACTGAACAAAGCGACCACTATCGCCTTGATTACTGCACAGTCGGTTAAATTTAATTCTACTATATTCCAAGCACTAAACGTTTATTTTGAAGCGTGATTATGTTCACATTTCGGCACCATTTAGAATTTTTAGTTTTTTAAAACGAAAACAATGTTGAACAATGTCTTTAATTAATGATTTGGTACAACTGGCACTAGGAACATTCAAGCGGATTTCAAACGTAATAAGACAGGAAGAATTTATTTATGCGGTTTAATAGCAGGGTGGGATCGGTCTGTGGTGTGAGTGCCCTGACACGAGAACTCAGTGCTATATCAATACCAACAGCCAGGAAATTGGTTAAGCCAGGATAACAATACTATTGTAGAGCTGTCATAGACTTTTGTCAGAGGCACCTCTGTGTATGAATTAAGAACTTGACATCATCAGATTTATCATGATTTCAATTTAACTCGGCACTGATGATGTTATACTTTTCAGGTGCTGCCAAGTGCTAATATCAATATTCGGTGTTACATTAACACCCTTCATGTTTTTGTTGTTGCCTCGAAATAATTGTGATTATTGCTTTCGGTTAACATCCTGTCATCATCATCATCATCATCATCATCATCATCATCA
>BQKZ01008391.1:14679-25542 GCA_036244855.1 Temnopleurus reevesii | reverse complement strand
GAGACCAGAACATGAGCTCAAGATGAATTTCATTCTTTCCTCACATTCTAAATATCAGCAAGGAAATGAGTTAGGGTATGCTCATAACAATTTTTCTTCTGTTTTCCTGAGAGATCTCTTCAAAGTTAAATTAATGTGACTAATAAATATGATCAACCAGATTTCTTGTTAAGAGGGGGAAAATATCTGATATTTTAGTGTAATAAAAATTATTCTATTATTTAATTCTTTTAGAGGAATGATTGTTGACATTAAAATGGCAACAAAAGATGCCAAACAAAATTTTACACCTCATAAAACCCCTTGATAAATATATGATGGGGATCCATGGGCATAAAAATCAATATGTATTTTGCTCTTTCATTGAGTCAATTGAAATCTCAATGATAATTTTATATTATTCCAACCACTGGGATAATTTTGCAAGATATCCCCATTTATCTTTCAATTCCAAAACCTATTATAACTGAAATTCAGAATTTAATCTAATATTTCCTACAAGAATAAAGTTTTCAAGCTTTTATATCAGAAAAAAATAGGACCAAGTCATATAACACCCATACAAAGAAATGTCAAACCAAGAGCAGTAAAAAAAAATCAAGCCATAAACCTGTTTTACTTTGAGGTGGGGATCGTGTTCAACAAGATTTTATAAAAAGAGAACTTGATGATGCGGCATAACTATCGACGTGAACCACTTTCTGACGTATGGACATCATAGATTCTGTCATCCACAATATTTTTGAGCTGATGCAGTTAGAAGCTTTCCAAACTGTATGAGCATTGGCATATTTTCTAGATGAAGTTGATGTGCAAAGTCATAGTTTGAACTCACAGTGCAGCAAAACTGCAGATTCATATTCAGTTTTGTTTGATATTTAGTATTTCTAGGATTGTGTGCCTCTATGTAGAAAGATAAATGCATTTATAATTGCCTATATCTATGCATACACATTTTAAACCACAGCAAGTGTTCGGGATTGCTACCGGTATTTCAGGAGAGGGAAAAATTAACCTTATTGCCCTGTGTTAGGGCCCGTCTAAAATGTGTCTGCTGATAATGAAAACCTGTCTTCCTAGATAGCTGTGATCATATTTACTTTATACTAGTGTAAAGAGGCTACTTATAGTGATATTTCTTTTTTCTTCCCTAGCTGTCAGAAACAGTTAACCAGTGAAATGTATTTCCATCCCATCCTGCCAAATACAGTACTCTATATTTACACCTGTAGCTTCCATGTTAAATATTTGACATCATTTTTGGTTGAAATGTTGAATAAGAGAGAATCCTTGAAAACATTTTACATATTTATTACCATACCCGAGACCTTAATTTACGTGTTATCAATAAAATAATGCAATAATTTCAATACTCGTAGGTTTTTCCTTGTGATTTTTCCTCACCCCAGCAATTGAAAATAGCACACATTTATAATCTCCAAAACTTTCTCCATTGGCACCATTTTTGTAATAGAATTTGACTTACTTAAAAACAATGAAATGTTATCTTTCAATTACCATATGAAAATTGTGTTATTTTTTAAATGTGTTATTTTTTTTTTTTTCTTACTTACAGCGGAAGGGGATTTGTATTTCTCAGCCGCTATGAAAGAAGACGAGGGGGAATACTTTTGTGTGGCAAGTAACGACTTCATCCCGCAACATGTAACGTCTCGACCAGCTACACTCAAAATTGCAGGTTTGTACAAGTGATAGATTAATCATGGTGGGGATGTTGAAGATGGTTGTGGTGATGATGATAATGATGATGATGATAATGATGATGCTGGTGATGATGATAATAATGATAATGATGGTGATGATGACAATGATGTCGATGATGATGATGATGATAATGACGATGATGGTTATGATGGTGATGATGATGGTGAGGATGGTGATTATGATTATGATGATGATGATGATGATGAAGAAGATGATGGTGATAATGATGATGATGATGGTGATGGTCATGATGATGATGATGATGATGATGGTGATGGTGGTGGTGATGGTGGGGGTGGTGGTGGTGGTGAGGATGATGATGATGACGATGGTGATGATGATGATGATGATGATGGTGATGATGATGACGACGATGATGACGACGATGATGATAAAATGATGATGGAGATGAAAATGAAGATGGTGATGATGATGATGATGATAATTATGATATTGTGGCGGTGATGGTGGTGATAATGATGATAATGACAATAAAGAGGATGATTAAGGAGGAAAATTATGATAATGATAAAGAGGGGGATAAGGGCGGTGAGGGTGATATCATCCAAATATGCCCAAAATACCCCAAAATCTTTAGATAAACAAATTCAATCATTCTTCTCCTCATCCTTGTCTGCTTTTACCTTGCATTATTCCATATACTTTCATGTCCCACTCAAGTAGCTGAAAATGAAAGGAAGTTTGTGTACACTTTGGAAGTTGGATTTGTGTGGAAGCGGAATAATAAAGTTTCAGGTAGTCTAGGAGAGATTGTTTTGACATTTATGCCAAATTTCTTGCTTGATAACTTCCCTTTGAGACTTTCTTTCAATATAAACAGCAATGAAGTTAGTATGATATTATTGACATCTTTTTTCATAAGATTTTTAAGCATGCTACCAACGTGCTTTTTAATATAAAAGGACATTATTGGCTCAATTGTTTTGGTCCATGGTAATATGGTATATGTGAATTTGGCAGTTGTGCATATGGTCACTTTGCAGAGCTAACAAAACTGTCCAAATTAGCTCTGTTCTTACAGGCGTATCATGGAGACACTCTCCCATGCATATTATTGACAACAACATCAACAATTAAAAGTAGACTTCCTGTTTTGGCCAACATCAACGTCTTAGTTCCGACTCGTCTCTTGACATGTCTGATCCCCTATCGGACGTCTTCTTCGCCATGCAGGAAGTAATAGCATTACAAGATGGCTGTTCATGATATTTTTTACAAGATGACAATACACCTTCCAAGGTTATGATGAGTTGAAGGGCAGAGTTAGAAGGGTGTGACTTTGAGGAGAGCAACAATCATTTTTCTATATTTTGTTCGGGGTGAAAAAAATTCCAATATGTTGTGGTTCTGGGTAAGATTAACGCTAGGTTAAAGGCCCCAGTCACACAGAAGCCCTGATAACTTGATTCAACACAACTCTTTGTTCTGAACGCAGTTAGCTGCTTGCGAACAAAGAGTTGTGTTGAATCGGGTTGCTTCCGGGGCCATAAGTGACCCGGGGCTTTAGCTGAGAGTTTTACATACTAAAGAATCATGCTGTCCTTTAAAGCCAAAGTAAAGTTTTGTTAAAAGCAATTATTTTTGTCCCCAAATTTTGTCTTCGAGAGAGTGTTGTTCAAAATCAACTGCAAATCAACTGCAACTTAGCAAATTGTAACGCGTATTTTCATTCGCGCACGATATTCGCATTTAACAAGACGCGTATGAAAGAATGATTTTTCTGATTGGCACGTTCCAATCAACTGAAAATTGCGATCAATTGCAACTTTTTAGTAACACCCGCCAAGACTATGAATTATTAACTTGTGAATCCGATATCTCTCTTTTATTCTAGTTGGCGCAAACATCATCAATTTCCCAAACACGACATCAGCAATTCTCGGTAACGAACTGAGTTTGAACTGCGAAGCAGAGGGAGACCCCGTACCAACATTCAAGTGGTATAAAGATGAGCGACTCCTAACGGCAGATGAACGCATTACTATTGGGTGAGTTGTTAGGATAAGTTGTGATGATACTTAGTTTTGTGACAACTGTAATTATGCATGCTTGCTGCATGTATAATTACCTTCTAATGTTGCTTGAATGGAGGCCTCTTGGTGTAGTGGTTCTGACTCGCCTTTCAACCGGAGGGTCGTAGGTCCGAATCTCACCCAGGGCGTCAATTTCCTTCAGCAAGAAATTCATCCACATTGTGCTGCATTCAACCCAGGTGAGGTTAATCGGTACTGGCAGGAATTTATTCCTTTAAATTCAAAAGCCCCTACTTGGCAGCTATACTATGGCTGTGTGATAATTTAGGATAACTTGTCTCGTGCCTCTGAATAGGTCACTTGAGAGATGCCATGTTTAAATGCCATATATTGTTAGTATCATTAATGGCATATTGCTAGATTTAATTGGTTGAGCTATTTTTGCCAAGTACATGTAAGTGTAGTACATTGAAGAAGTATTCACAGAATGTTCTTTGTTTTCAGTAGTTATTCCTCTCAACTCCTTACTTCCCTTGTATCAAAAGCCTTGAATTCATATTAAAATACACCTCATGCATATTCAGACTCTCAAAATATTAGCATATCTACTATTACCCTGGTTGATGCTCCACTTTAGCGCACCAGTCCACTTTAAAAAAGTATATATGGTCCATAAAAAATACACTGCCTTGCCAAATTTCAGAGTAATGGATCTGTGCCTTTATGGTTGTTTCAAAACGCTAAGCATGCCAGGTATTTATTTCTAGTACACCAAGCAATTTTATGTTGCTACACTTCACAAAATCACTAGAAAGATTGCCCATCATGCTCTCTGATTGCAACAACGGTGAAGGCACATATTTCTCAAACTTTTCTGGGTTTTTAACAAATATTTCTTACCAAATGTGCAGGGCATACAATCTACAAACATTGATTAGAAACCACCACCAGATGGTGGACTGCATTAGTCACCTGATATTTGCTTAGTCACATGACCCCTCTTGTCCCAATCAGTGTTTGTCAATTACCCCATCATTTCCTTACCAGACTCATCTTCTATATTGACAGGCCGGAAAGGGAGAATATCCCCTTGACGATAAATTCTTGTAAAACAGCTTGTTTAGGTGTTTCCCAAATCGACAGTGATCCAATCCAGATGATCTCAATCTGGTGACTCCAATTTTTTTCACTTCATCCCCATTTGTACTGTTGATGGTGCTTTTATTTGAAAAAGAGATACCCAATTTAGATGTCGGACATTAAAAGTTAATGGGTGTGCAAAGTGATCGAAACCACACAAATCTGTTACTCTGAATGGTTTCCCTCTTCTTTTGACTGACTGTTTCTCCTATTCTTCTTAATCTGCTTCAGTGTATTATTTTTTCTTCATTTTCTTCTTGTTTTTATTTTTTTTTCTTCATTTTTCTTCTTCTTCTTCTCATCTTGTTTTTGGCAAACCTCTTTGTCTGATCATCATCTGCTTCTTGTGCTATTCCTACTACTCCTCCTCCCTCTCCTTCTTTTCTTCCTTGTCCCTTTCCCTCTCTTCTTTTTCCTCCTCCTCCTCCTTCTCTTCTTCCTCCTTTTCCTCCTCTTCCTCCTTCTCTTATTCCTTCTTCTCCTCTTCATCTTCTTCCTCCTTCTAATCATTTTCCTCTTTCTCCTCCTCCTCTTCTTCCTCCTCCTTCTTCGTCTTCTTTTTATTCTACTCTCATTTTTCACCATTTTCAGACCAGACACTTCTTGTCTAAATTTACTGACCAAAGACAGATAATATCCCCTTGTGATAAATACTTGTAAAACAGCTTGTTTCCATGGCTTTTCCAAATCAATAGACAGTGATTTGATCTAGATGATATTACTCTGACTAATAACTCCATTTATTTATCTATTCATTTTTGCTTATTCCTCATGTGCATTTAATTGCTGATGGTGCTTTCAATAAGAGAGATGCTTAGATGTGGGATAATGTACAATCATCTGGGTGCTAAAATGGGAAGACACTGATAGAATCATTTTTTGTAGAATGATTATTTTGATTTAACGGTTTTCACCTTCTTCTTCTACTTCTACTTTGTTATCTTTATCTCTAGGTTTATGTTTCTTACATATTTTAAGTTGTTTAAGAGATGAGGAGGGGGGGGGGGACATTAAAACGTTATTATAAAGAAAATGCAAAGAAACGGATCGTTTTGTCAAAGTACATCAGACACAAGAAACATCTTATTTCTTGTATACCTAACTTATGCATTGTATTTGTTAGTTCTTTATGAATTTTATTTATTCCTTTTCTATTAAAAAAAAACAGGGATTGAAATTGTTTGCTTAGGTCAATAGATTGCTTAGGTCAATAGAGGATTTAAAAAGTGCATAGATATATTCACCTATTATTTTGCACTGCAGTATAGATTTTTCTTCAAACCACAGGAAAATATATTGATATTACAGATGCTCCAATAAAGATTTTTTATCATCTGATAGCAATGCTACCTGTATTCTCAAGACGGTCTGCAAACTCTCACTAGATTATCATGTTTCTATGAATTTGCTTGAAAACCTGCCAACTTGTATGGGAGTCCATGCACTTTTTATTATTTGAACTCGTTTTGGGTTTAGAACATGGCAAGGTGAATATATGTATGTCAAGATTTTCAATACAAGTATCCCTGGAAATTTCAAGGGGTTAGTATATGTTTGTATTTTAGTCTATAGATTCATATCTTATGGGGATTCATGTCATTCAACATTTTATGAGGTATCCTTACTATGAGATTCTCAATAGACTTAGGGGAGACATGTTACGATCATGTGCATCAAGTCAAGAATGAATGTATTCAATCTATTTTTAAGAGAGAACTTTTTGGAAGTCAAAATGGAAATTATATTTTTATTCATTTGGCAATATCTCTTTATTTTGTCTTCTGACCAAAATTGACCAAAACAATTCTTTGGGAAAGAATAAAAAAAGAAAGTATCCAAGATAGTGATTTGCTCAATTCAAATTGATATACATGTACATTTTAACTTCAACCAAAATATTTAAGAAGATTTACAGTTTCCCCTTCATATGTGTAATATTGTAGTTTGTTGAACACACAGACATTGTAAAAATGCTACAAAAGGTTTAGCTACTTGGATATAATTAGTGTATATTAATTCAAGCTAAATGATTATATATACATACAGGAAAGTAACTTTATTGTTATCTGAGCCCATTTTCATGGAAATTTTACTGATACCTAAACCAATGTAGTTCTTTGTTTCTCTATATGAAATTCTTCTGTCTTTATGTATCCTATATACAGATCCAATGGGTTACTTCACATCCGAAATATAGTCGCCATTGACGAAGGAACATACAAATGTGAAGCAAGTAATTCCTTCAATACAGCTACCGCATCCTCCTTTGTGAATATCCTTGGTGAGTATTTTAATCATAAAACTTTCTTTACTTATTTGAAACCCACTGCGCACATTAGGATCGGCTTACGGCTGATTTGGAATTGTAGTAGTGGTATCATTCAATATGGGATTTTGACAAATAAAATATACAACATGATATAATCTATTTCCGTAAAATTAGGTCGAACGCCAATTCAATGCTCCTTTATGATAATATTGAAATTTGAACCGGTGATTATTGTATCCACACAGTTCAATGCGAGGCATATGGATCTATTGTAAAATGACCCACTTTATTTCATTGAAATAATTTATATCGTGTTCTACCTACTTCTGAGTAATAAACATGTGATTTCAATGCATTAATCAGCTTTATACCACATTTATTAGGGGTAAATCAGTGTCAAATCATAGACAGTCTTGTGGCTGCTCCAACTGTTGCAACCGCCTTATGAGTCAATGCTGATTTTAGTGTCGTCCCCCTCCCCCCCCCCCCCCCCCCCCCCCCCCTGACAAGAAAGATTGTATTATGCCATATTTTTCCCTAATTTTATAATTACAATGAGTATTAAAAACCTCAATCAAAGATTGTGTATGTTGGAATACTTCTAAGAGATACCACTGCACTTTCTTGTAAAATGTTATTATAAGCCAGTCACAACAGGGGTGGGCTTTAGTTTGCTAATTACTGTAACTTTTGCCTTTTCCTTTTCATTTTGATGGTTCGCAAATAGTGATGTCATTCAGTCCACCTGTTAATTGATCTGCCTGATGCCAGTGTAAAATTCAACATGTAAATAATTTTAATGAGATGGTTATCTGGCTTTGTTGAACTGTGGACCCAGACTCGGTTTTGCATTTTAGCCAAAATCTTACACTCTCTAGCTTGTCCAAAACCAGACTTACTTGTGGTTCAATATTTGTGCTTGCTGTCTGTACATCAAGATATACTGAAATGGAGCTATGGGCCCCATATCTGTGAAGTACCTATTCTGAATCATTTTTTTTTCATCTTCTCCCCACACAGTTCCACCACAGATCACCTCAAGTCCCGGCGAGGTCACAGTGGCAGAGGGGGCGCAGGCCACGTTGACCTGCACCGTCATCGGTGACCCCGCTCCGAATATCACCTGGTACAAAGAAGGGGAACTTATAGAGGTGAACACCACAGCCCCATCGTACACACAGACCAATGCAGGACTGGTGATCAACGGAGCGAGTCGCGAGCATGCTGGGACGTATCGTTGCCGAGCGGAGAGCGATGTCGGAATGGCGGAGGCTACTGGGACTCTGGTTGTATGGAGTGAGTTTATTAACTCCTAGAATTCCTGATGTAGTTAAGATCCCCCCTCCTGAAAAAAAAGATTAAAAGCTGTCTGGCTTTCAAATTTTGGTATTTTGACGATGAACCTTTTTAATGGCTTCATGCTCTAACTAATATTTTCAAAGTGGTTTTATTTTAGTGAATTTTGCTTCTTGTATGATGCTCATTCATATGTGTACAAGCATTCTTAAAAACATGAAAATAACATCACGCCAATATGTTGAATTTTTCAAATATAAAATAAAAACTATCTGTACGCTAAAATATTTGCTAGTAAAGTAGTTTAGATGACATGATTCAATGATTAAACTTGATTTTGAAAGCAGCCAAACCAGAAGTTTCTGCAACTTTTTATAACACCTTGCATTCATCCTTAATTACTCATTGCAATTCATTGTATTAAAATAATAAACCATTATCTCTTTGTTTTGCTCTCACAGCTGCCCCTGAAATCGCTGTCCGACCTGAAAACCAAACCGTCCATGAACACATGGTCGTTACCTTCCAATGCAATGCAACGGGCGGCCCGACCCCGACTATCTCCTGGTTGTTCAACGAGGGCGACCTTCCGCCGTGGGTCAGCGTTGACGAGCAGGGCAGAAGACTGAATATAGCTGACACTCCGGCCGTCAGTGCTGGGGTCTATACGTGTAAGGCGACCAATACGCAAGGAACTGTTACTGTGGATGCATATCTAGATGTTCTAGGTAGGTACTCTTACAGTTGCTGAAAGAAGGATAGCGCTGATATTTTTATTCATTTCTTTATCAATTATTACGCCTTTAGAAGAAATAGGAAATACAATATTCCCATAACAAATACAATTGCAAACATAGCAACAAATATAAATGCAAACAGAGAAAAATGACCTGAGTTTGAGTTGAAAGGGTTGCCAGGGTATGGAAAGGGTTAACTTAATTACCATGACCCACAGGTCTTCATCCCCATATCTCTTCAATAATCTTTTATTTTGAAAGGTAGATTTAAAGTGGGATTCTGATGAAGTTTATTGTTCAGAATGATAAGGATTGTGGTTAGAGCTTGAATGTGTCATACAATCTCTTGATAGCTATCAGAGATGATAGGAATTATTTTGTATCAATTGATTTAGCAACCATGTTAGAAATGAGAATCATCTCTTCTAAAAGTGTGGGATGTGAAATCATTATCAAAACAAATCAGAATAATGATTTTTTTTCCTTCTTATTTGCAGTTGAACCTGAAGTGACGACACAACCAAACGAAACTCTCCTCACAGGTCAGCAGCTGATTGTCCCATGCTGGGTCAGCGGCAATCCTGCCCCTTCCTTCACGTGGCTCAGAGGGTCGGACCCTCTTCGGTCAAAGGGTAGGGTGTCGATTGATGAGATTGACCATCATTCAGTTTTGACCATCACCGGACTGACTAAAAGTGACCAGGGTAAGTGACTAGTCCTTTATTTTTTTGTTTAGCCTGCGATCATCTAGTTATTTTTTTGACATACAGCAACCTGTGCATATCCCTATTCCCCATATATCAGATGAACACTTGATATTTTTAACCAAGAGTCAATTTTGAATTTAAACTCTTCTGTGGAACATCTTTTCAAATAGAAGCCTCAGAACTCACATTACGATAGTCATCAAATGCATTCACACTCCCTTTACGTGCGCTCAATAACCAAGTAATCTTATCCGAACTGCAATCCAGCACACCCTACTCATAGTTCTTCCCACCTATCTATTTTCACGTCGGTTGTTGTTGTGATACCCATCTCCGACAACCTGACGCCCCTAAATGCAGAGGAAACACCATGTTGCGATGGAAGATCAGTTGACAGGAAAGCATGGGTTTGAGTAATTTGAAGTAATGTGAGAGAATCTATGTGTGAATGTCTTACTTTGCCTAAAAAGGAAAGCTCAAGGATCTAAAGGGGGTTAGGTTTCTAGTTGTAAAGGTATATGGAAATGGAAGAGTATCGGTTTACTGTCGTCTTCAATGTTGTTTAGCCTCCTGCTTCCATAAGGAGAAACTGTCACAAGTCATATCGTAATTTGAAATATTTCTTCATTATGTTGAGAGAAAATACTTATAAAATGGAATTTAGATGGAGCATAAAATACATCCTTGCTGATGAAGCATTGAGGTGATGTACTTGTCTTTTTATAAGTCTGAAAAGTTTTATACTTTACCACAAAATTTTCATTAAAATGCTTAGAATTTAGAAGGTAATTACAAATGCACTTGTTTTACTGTAAATGCAAGATGCTCTGTGTACGATTGTTTGGCAATAGATAATCGTTCAATCATTCGTAGAAAGTCAGGTCCATATTTCTATTGATAGATGAATATATAGATAAACTGTAGATAGATAGATAGATATATATATAGATAGATAAATAGATAGATAGATAGATAGATAGATAGATAGATAGATA
>BQKZ01008390.1:5072-23909 GCA_036244855.1 Temnopleurus reevesii | reverse complement strand
TGAAATATGGAAGCAGGGGAAAGAAAAATAACATTTGAAACTTATAAATTAATTTTGATTTTGGACTTGTTTTGTGAATGGTTCTACCTGTGTGTATTTTGAACTTCTGCTGTCGATGTTTACAATTTTTACTTCGCACGCAATCGAGGCACTAATCTCCAGGTTTGCCCAATCAACATTGGTGGCAGATGATCAGGATTTATGAAAAGGTGGGAGAGGTCAAACCAAAAACAAAAGAAGGTCCTCTGCTTTAATTTATTTTTTTGGTCACTTTTCTGTGCATTTTCAGTGCACAGCTAGGTCCGGACTGCCAATTCGAATTTCAAGCACCAAAATGTGCATGTGGGTTTCTGGAAAATCACTGGTTGCCAACATATTGGACACGCAGGGCTGGGCTTTCGCATCTGTTTTTTGCCTTGCCTGTGCTGTAGCTATATAGGTCTACATGTAGCCTACCTGGGGCCGGGCCGGGGGCAAATATATTTTGCAAAATGAATTTTGATTTATTTGTAGTCTAATGTATTTTTTTTGTTGCTGTATATGTGTCCTTTCAGGTGCCAATGTGGTCAGTGCCAGGTTCCCCAATCCTTCCAGGTTAATGATTGTGTCTGTTGCCGGGAGATCCCGGAGGTCCTGCTCGAGATGGAAGACGGTGAAGTTGGATGCATCACACAAGCACGAGATTTCGAGCCGGCAGTGCTGAACCCAACCACCCTGTTAATTGCCTGGCAGCATTTTACAGAGAGGTGGAGGAAGCAGGCAAGAGGGTTCGGTGCTCGCAATAATGAGTAAGTTACATGTACTTTGAATTTAGCAAAACAAAAAATATCAATATTTTTATTTTGTTGTATGTTTTTTGTCTCTACATTACGAGATTTTGAAAATTTATGTCCACTTTTACAACCTCAGACTCGGTGATATATTCATTATCAAAAATTTACCTGTACACGTACATGTGCAACAACAAAAAGAAAAACAAGGATTTGCTATTTTTGCAAGTTTATTTTGTGTATTTCTTTTTTCTCCAATTGACAGTTCCCTTTTTATTTTAACGTGATTGTGATTTCAAAGAATAATTCATCGAAATTCTGGAGTATAATGGGGCTTGCATGGGCACCACGTCATAATAGTTTGTACAGTAAATTTGCCTACGGGACTGCCATGTGCTGCTATTTAATTTTCATGATTAAAGCTTTGCCAAGAAGAAAAATCACAAATAATGAACAAGTGAAACGCCACCTGGCAGTCTCGCCTGCATTGCGTCATTTGTAAATTGTAAATCTAAAATGTAAAAAAAAATAATTTCTAATAAAAAAGAAAAAGAATGATAGAGTTCATTTAAAAAAAAACACAACATTAGAAAATATCAAAGCACACTTTTAAACCTTACTGCATGAACAAAAGTAATATAGCAAACAAATCTTCATTATTCTCTTCAATTTATTGTTATTGTTAGTTTTACAAAAATCAATATACATGTATACATGTAGCCTTTAATTCAGTTATTGGTGTACAGTCCAGCTAATCTACAAGCAGTCACAATTATGTAAAGTGTCACTTTTATAAATGTGATTGTTTAGCCAGTTTGCATTCAAGAAAGACCGCTTTATAGAAAATATCTTTAATTTTCTGTGTATATTTAATCTACACACATGATTGATTGGCAGTGTACAGATGAATGCAACCTGTTTCCAGCACCAACGATCGAGGACGTAAATCACATTTCTTATCTTCCTCAATATTCATCATCTTTTTCTTACCTCATCTGGCAAAAGCAGTTTGGTTGATACGTATGTTTGACTTGAACCACATGAAACATACATTGATCTTTTAGCTTTGTCGAATCACATTTCACAATGATGATGTTTTTGAAGATGATATGAATGGTGCCATATTTTTTTTACAGATTCAATTTTGAACCATTTATTAAATATCAACAACAGCAAAATATAACAAGACAAAGATACTTCCAATATATGAACTACATACATGTAATGTTCTATGCATTTGACAAATCTCTATTCATTTAGACCAAACTATTTCAAATTGACTTTTCATTGAACCCTAAAAATCACAAGCTATTTTGATGGGTCCGTGGCCAAAACGGGGCACACAGTGCCTCCTCTAGAACTAGCACATTTTTTTGACAGATAATAATAAAATTTGGCACAGATATGTCATATTTAACACGATAGTCATGATAGAGGGTGCCAGACAGTTTTTAAAAATCCTGTTATTCCTTGTATTGTTCACTATTTAGGATATATAAAACCATGTTTTCTGTTGCAGGTACACATGAGAGGGCAAATTAAATTAATAAATGGCCATTTCCCAGGTATTTGGGCTGATTTGGAGCTGAAAACTTGATTTTATATATAAAAAAAAAAACACCTGACAAACATGCCTTTTGTTTGATGGTTGGGATCGCAAAATAAAATAAAGTATAATAATGAAATATAGTATTATTATCTCCAACTTAAATTCTAGGAAGTCACCAAAGTTGAGCATAATCAAACAAAAGATGTTGGTGTGGTTGACGATCATGTAGTTGGGGTCACATTGTGTCCTCCCCTGAGCTTTTTAGGGTTAAGGAATGTACATGTACAGAACAACTACTAATTTCAATTTATAGATAATTCAGGATAAAGAAGAAAAGTAATAAAAAACAATTGACATCTGCATCAGCATTAATAGAGTCACTGAGATAGAGGATTGTAAAACACATTCAAATTATTTTGTTGGCATTTCCAACTACATGTTCATATGTACCCTATGGGTTCAAACTTGGATTCCTTTTCTCTTTTATAAATTCCTACAGACGATCAATGTGGCTCATAAACAGAAACACATTATTACCAGTTTCATATTTGGCCATCACACATCAAGGACATGCAATCATCCTATAGTTTTGTACATATGCTTGCATATTATGTACAGAAATTTCAGTTCATTCTGATTTAGAGTATTTATCATATTATTTTACATTAATCATCTGAATCACAGATGCTCAGTTCATTAATGCTGCTTTACATGTGTAGCATTTTATTTTACACATATAGTTAAATGTATGTACTGAGAACCTCACATCATAATCATTAAACACAAATTTAGCAAAAAAATGAAGATGAATTTATAATTCACTAGCCAATAGAAGCGCTTCATTTCAGTATATAATTTTACACAATATTGTATTGAACTTTTATGTGGCTCTTATTGCTAGCGTAACAAGACACCATTATTCCAATGAGAGTTGACAAATAATTCTTGTCAGCATATTTTGAATCACTTTAGTATGTGTCCTGCATATCAAATTGCTAAAATGACAATTATTGTCATAATTCTTAAAAATAATAGCATCAAGGAATAACACAAATGAAATGCATCCTAATGAGAAACCAACATCCTTGGATTATATATCTGCATTCAGTGCATCGAGCATGTCATGAGAGGGTGAAAGAGCTACATATATCATTTTATGATAACTGTAGTAGTTTTCTAGTGTTCCAGTTGTGATTCTGTTAACATCAATGTTAGTGAAGATCAAGTCTATTGCAGTGTTTCCATTGGTTGTGAACTCATTGATATGCTGTTTGCACTTCAACAGATGTGTAAATGCATTGATAAGCTTTGCTTTCAGAGGATTGCATGTGAGCACATTGATATTGAAATCCCCCATGATGACAAGAGGCTTGTTTGGGTCAACTAAGGAACATACTTGATTGAGAGCTCTTTGGATATTAGTCCACTTTTCTCCTGGACGACAATACACGGACACCACTTGCAAATCAGGGATATGTGAAGAAAGCTTTATCACAGTCATTTCAATATTCATAAAATTGCTTGGCTCTATAGTGCATTGCAGTTCATTCTTATAATACACAGCAGATCCATAAGGTGTACGAAGGTTGCCAAAGTCATTTCTTGACATTCTAAAATTGTTGATCTCATAATCAGAGGTATTATCAAGAGAGCATAATCTTGTTTCAACAAACATGTTAATGTCCGATGCCAACAAGTTCAAATTCTGTTGTACATCTGGTCTGTGAAGGTGTAAAGATTGGCAATTATGGAACACTATTTTCATATCCTCTTTAGGGAGGGTGTATATAGGGGTATAACAAAGAGACAATGTTTGAGAGTTTCTAAGTCGTTCCATCTCCAACTTAACACTCTCACTGACACTGATATGTGATGGATTGAAAGGACCAATGATATGCAGGTTCTGTAGAGATGGTACACGGCTAAAAGCTACATAGTGAAGGTGTGCAGTCTTTTTGGTTGGCAGTTGTACGACTGCTGTATCCAGTGTGCTTCCTTGTGCACGATGAATGGTTTTGGCACAGGCCAATTGCAAAGGAAATTGTTTTCTTGATATTTTGATTGATTTGTATTTACCAACTGGAAATTCCCTTACAATAGGCTTGATTGGTGTCCAGGCCTGATTAAGGACATTTGATCTTGTTTTCTTTGATTCATTACGCAGTTTCATTCCAATGTCTTCATTTTCAAATTGGACCCAAACTATTTGCACCTTTCCACATTTGTCATATTGGAAATATTTTGGGGTGCATCCAGCACCATTAACAAGTCCATCTTCTGTATCTAAATTCACTGTCAATTCTGATTTCAGATCAATAGCAAGGTTACACGTTTTGGATAAGCCCATTTCCTTAGATTTGGCGCAAGAAATCAGTTTTTGCTTGATATCATCTGTCACTTCTCCAATGATAATGTCATCTGCTGTTAACGTGGCTTTATCATCAACACTTGTGTACATTTTATTGTTGTGATCATCAACGGCAGCATTATGATACAATAAATGTGTTGCATCAGTAGAATGATTTCCTTCTTGGTTGGTAATTCGGTTACTGAGTTGGTCAATGTCTTGTCTTGTGTGCTTACCTTCCCTCAGTCTGTTGAGGAGATCTGCATAAGCCAAATCTTCCTTTTGTCTCATTATATCAGTCAACTCAAAGAGTTTGAAATTATCTGTCCACACATTTGGGGCCAGTATTTCTGTGCTTGCAATGTTTGGATTTTGGAAAATCCATGTGTCCATTACAGGCTGGAGTTGAAATAAATCTCCAATAGCAATAACACTAACTCCACCAAATGGCTTGTTCATACTCATAATCTCCTGAAGGCGCTGATTTATGAAGCAAAACATCTTGGTCCCAACCATTGATATTTCATCAATAAAAAGGAGCTTCAATTGACCTAGATGTCTGCGAAGAGAGTTGCGTTTATCATGTGATAATGGTTTATAGCTGAAGCCTTGATTGGCTGGTATGCAGAATGCCGAGTGGAGGGTCTGACCTTTAATGAGATATGCTGCTTTACCTGTTGGGGCAGTAAGAAGAACTTTAATAGTATCTGGATTGCTACCAGATTCAGTATTATAGTGTCTTACTAGTGCTTGATAGAGAGATTTTGTGACTCTAGTTTTACCCACACCTGCACCACCACTCAAAAAAAGCATCTGCTGTTCATCTGTTGTTTTTATCATTTTAAGCACATGATAAAAGAATTCAGATTGTTTCTGATTGAGAGAAGAAACCATTTCTCTGAATTCTTTGTCTGACACTCTATTTCTTATTCTTTCTTCTTCCAGATCTGTTCCTGGTTGCATATTCAAATCTGATGCAATATCATAATTGGTAAATAGATCTTCACCTTCTATGACATTTGAATCTCTATCAGATTTGGCCCTGTCTGTCTCATCAATGTGTTGATTACAAGGAGCTACAACATTAAATTGATCTTGAGCAGTTTCCATGTGCATCTGTCTCTCTGCTTCTTCCAATTCCTTTGCATGGTGGTTATATTCTTCTTTCTTTTTTTCTAGCTCTTCTTTAACCATATTGTATCTTTCTTCATATGTTTGGCAGTTACTGATGATGTTATTTTCATCCATGTATGGGTAGAACAACATCAAGTTCTCTCTGTAGTAGTTTTCAGGATCTTTGTCTTTGTCATAGCGTACATATCGGATGACTTTTCGTTGTCTTCTACGCTTCATGATTACTGAATTTGAGATCTTCAATTCACTCAGACGAGTATGTGTAGTATGGTAAAGATCTAATTGTTGTGGATCATCTTCCATGTTATCATCTGTGTCAGATTCAGGAATTTCTTGTGTACTTGGATTTCTTTTTTTCTTGAATCGAACTTTCTTCATGTCATACCAAGCAATGAAATCTGCTAAGCACATATCTTTGGCTTTTCTTGGTCTCTCTGCATATCGCTGTATGTTATTACTACACTGAATATCCTCACTATCTTCAGGCATGTTCTCGAGCTGTTCAAGAGGCTTGAGGATAAACGGTCTCTGATCGGGAGGAGAAGTATTGATGAATGAATGTCCACATGAAGAATATTTCAATGGCATTTGCAAAGTAAGATAGATCGCTTCTTGCGCACATATTTCAACATGTTTGAGAAATTTATTTCCAACAATACGGACTTGGTCTTTGATGTCTGTGAAACCTTTCCTTGCTTCATCACAAGCTCTTCTCAACAATTCACTCATTCCTCTTTGACCTTTAGACACATAGTTCACTACATACATTGCGCATGCATAGGCATTAGTGATAAACTGTATGTCAGTGTTAGCTTGCCAGGCTTTCAACACAGCAGGGTTGTATGCATTGATTCTAACATTGCTTGGGTCACGTTTGATAAACACTTTGGGTCCTACCAAAGTGCTTCTGATTGCAAGTTCATAATTTTCATATGAAATATTCAAGTGGTCAAGAAATTGTTCAAAGGTCAAATTTTGTGATTCAGGTTTGTCCAGTTCAATCTGGATTTCCTTCCATTTTTGTTTATGTTGTTTTCTTTCACTATCTACAATTTCTGCTGGGAGAGGTTCTAAAATTGTGGTAGAGTTCATTGGGGGCAAAGGAAAGTTAAACCTGCAGGTCCTACCTTTTTTTCGGCATGTGTGGCTATGTCGATGGTTTTGTAATTTTGTAAGGTCATTACCATCACCAGGTATTTCTTTTTCGCACTTAACAAATTGGTCAATGTATGCTTCAATGGTTGAGTTTTCACTAACTTCTTATTTTGGAGCATCATCTACCCATAGGATAGAATGTATGTGTGAACTTCCCCTTGCCTGGAATTCTATTCTCCACATATATGCTGATATATTTCCAAGGGGTTTGGCAGAATTCTGTATGAAATTTCGAAAGAACTTCTTGACCCTATGATCAAAATACCTTGTTACAGTTACAGGATCTGATCGAATTAACCTGTTCTTCATTTCCCATGTGAAACCTGCTACATCTTCTTGGGTATATTCTCTATTGTCAACAACCTTACCAAGAGATATCAACAAATCAGTCCAACGTGTTTCTGCCGAAGATAAGGATACAAACCATGTTGGAAGTCCCAGTTGTCTTATCATGGCAAACAAATCTTTCTTTGCTGATTCCCAGTAAGGTGGCGATCCCCGTAATGTACGGAATATCCTATATCCTTCATCCAATTTGACCATTGAGTTTACAACATCTTGTTGACGCACATCTCCCACTGTGTAAACCTTACCTTTGCTCATATGACGTCGTAGTGAAAGCCAGATCTTATCTTTGATTTGCTTCATTTGTAATTTCTTGCACTTGAAGAAAATGTTTGTAATTGATTTTGCAACTCTTCGATCAGAATGGCGAAGTTCTAACTTACAGATATCACTGTACTTGAGAGGTATTTCTCTGTCTTTGTTACTTGGCCTTCGTTCTCCACAGAAAATGGTAGGAAAAGATAATTCCTCAACATCATCCTGTAATGTACTCATTGGGACATTACCTTCAGAGGGGGCAAAGGACAAAATGTTTTGTTGGTCATCAACATTCTGTGGATACATCATTGTATCTAAATTTCCAACAGGTTCTCTTTCATCAACTTCACTCCAATCAGAATCACTATCATTCCTATCTTCTTTTGAGGATACTGGTACAACATGTACTTTATCTACAGTGGGGGTTTCTTGATCATTATCAATTTTTTCAAGATCAACATTTTCTTGGAGAAATTCTTTCCACTCAGTTTGATTCATTTCTGCTACATGTGATAACCAAAATTCATCAATACCATCAGAAACATATTGTTTAAATAGTGGTTTGTTGAGTAAGAACTTGGTTGATTCGATACATTTTTGAGGGCGAATGTTTTCAAACATGTAATGGCTTTTATATCTGAGTCTTTTTTTCAGCTTAACAGGAACAGTTTGTGAATCATAAATGTAACGAGGTAGAGAATTCACTGTTGAAATATTGTTTGCAGGAACATTCACAACATTACCTCTGATACCAACCTGCCCCCCACTAGGTAATTCACGTAGTTGGAAAAATGTATTTACTGGTGAAACTAATCTCTCTTCAAGTTGATTCAGTTTCAATTCTGAAGGAAGTGGGGGGAAAGTATTCTTATTGGCTGATGCAAGTGGAGGCAATTGATTCTTTAGCATCCAAGAGCTACATGTGTGACATATCCATTCATTTCCATCAACACTGCAAGTACCAGTTATACACCTGGATAATAGAGACTGGTTGACAGATTTGACACGAGAAATAGTGGCTACTGATTCTCTGAACCACAACTGTTGGCAACATGTGCAAACATATTCACATGCTATAGATACCATTCTCTTGAAGTCTGTCACTAATTCATCTAATGACTTGGGTGGAAGCAGGAAGTTTTCTTTGCGAATTCTGTCCTTCCTTCGTTCATTTTCCTTGTATGTTGAATCCAGTCTTCTCTTTCGATTGATACCAGTTTCGAACTCTTGAAAAGTTGGGTCTGTTCTTCTCCTCTTGTTCATACATCTTTCTTGTTCTTTGTAATCTGGATCCCTTCTTCTCTTTCGATTGATACCAGTTTCGAACTCTTGAAAAGTTGGGTCTGTTCTTCTCCTCTTGTTCATACATCTTTCTTGTTCTTTGTAATCTGGATCCCTTCTTCTCTTTCGATTGATATTGGTTTCAAACTCTTGAAAAGTTGGGTCTGTTCTTCTCTTCTTGTTCATACATCTTTCTTGTTCTTTGCAATCTGGATCAGTCCTCCTTTTTTGTTTGATTGCAGTTTCAAACTCTTGAAAAGTTGGGTCTGTTCTTCTCTTCTTGTTCATACATCTTTCTTGTTCTTTGTAATCTGCATTTGATCGTTGGTTCTGTTTGTATTTCAGCAAATAAGCCTTTCTTTTGTTATTAACTTTCCCAGATGCACTTTGAGACTTCACTGTAGACTGGAAATGAGCTTGGGAAACAAAATAAGAACTTAAATTATCTGATTTGTATGTTGGGAAAGGTATTACTTGCCGTTGTTCTAAACACTTCTTCAAGTGGATTCTTACACGGTCATGGTCAATTTCTGGGTTTGTGGAGGTATATTGGATAATTTGCTGAAAGCAGCAGCTACAGCAAATGCACCACATGCAGGCTCAATTTGTTGTGTAATTGGAATGTAATCTATAGGAACAAATCTTCCATACAACAGTTTGATTTGAGGCTTGAGTTGATTTACTCGGTGATTTGAATACAATGAATCATAAATTGACACCCTTTTGCTAATTGGGTTATAGGATGATACAACCCAATGGCTCTCTATGTGATGAAAATTAATGCAAAGCTTGTCTTTTGGAAGATCAATAGAATCCCCTTTAGCAAGGAGCACCTTCATTGCTGCTGGTGTGACCTGTCCTACATACGATTTAATATGTGGACTGTGGTTTCTCATTATTGATATACTTTCATTAATGATATCATCTGAAATAAACACTCCAGAATTTACAATTGAATCTAGATCAAAACTAGTAGCATCCAAATCTTCTATGCTGGGTCTGTTAGGCACACCTGTTGATGCATCATTTCCACTGAAAATTATTTTGGGTGGTTGTACTGACTCCGTATTTTTTGAAGTCCCCTTTTCTTGGTTTATTGGTTTACTGTGATTTCCTTCAGACAAATTGGCCTTCCTCTGTCTCTGGGTAGGCGAACGATTTACATTTTCCATAGTGCCTTGAATAATACGTGTACATGTGTGATATTTGAACTTCTGGTAAGTACTAAATCTAATGCTGCACATGCTACAAAAGGAGCATTTGTGATTTATAAGTCTATTTGAAGAGGAGAATGCCTTACAACATTTATTACATGAATGTTGTTTTTGTTCTTTGAGTTGTTCAGACAAGTTTTCTCTCATGGTGCATTGATGCAGTTTCATTTTCTGTTTTGTAGCAAATACATTTCCACATTGATGACACAAAGTACAGGCATGATTTTGAAAATACTTCAAGTATTTATAGGTCTGCTTACACTGAGAGCATGTATGTGTGTTTCCATTATAGATGTGACTACCTCTGTTTCCAACCAGATAATCATCCACTAGAAATTGTCTTTGCATCAATATAATAGATGTATCATAATAAGATGCCTTCATGGAACACAATGTATGGCAAAGCACATATAGTGCAACACTAATCAGGGTAGTCCAGTAAGCCATTGTTGCAGGCACATGAAAGACACTACAGAAGAACTTGACTGTGTCTGAGGTGATGCGATGAAAGTAAGATGAAAGTGTCTGTAATCTTTTCACAAAGAAGACAGCCTGCTGGGAGATGATGCCATGGAATGCAGATATGCATGCAATGTACGCTTACAAACATCCATCCTTCAGATACAAAAAAGAGTCATAAAATTAAAACAATGTAAATTTCCTTTGCTCCTAAATTTAATAAAACATTGGATCATATATATATTAATGAAATAGAATGTAGAGCATGCAATAAAGATCTATGTTTAAATTTAATTTTGTGTGTATATCTTAGCAGAATAATGGGTATAAATAACCTCTGTTTAATATATTGTAATCATCCCATACAGTTCAGGATCCTAATGCTAAATTTGGATTATTATTTCTTTTTTTTTAATAGAAAAAATTGTTGGTTCTTGTAGAGTGAAAGGAACCAACAAAAAAAAATGTTAGAACAAAATATCTAAAAAAAAAAAAAAAAGTATTTACACCCCTATATAGCCCTAAAGGTTAAACTACTACATTTTATTTTGGGTGTATTTTTATCATTTCAATTTTTTTTCTTCTGTTTTTAATTCAAATACCAAAACTACCATTTATTATTTCTCCCATTACTTACACTTCAAAATCCACTATTATATACAACATGTCCTACATATCATGTCCATAGCTACATGTACATCGAGGTTAGCTGCAAATCCATTTCAAGTTGTGTGCTTACACAAAGCAGGTATGTAGACTGGCCAATATGCTAAGATGTATGTGTTCTGAGGAAATAAATAGATCAGTTTTAAAGCCTCAATCAAAAGAATGAAAACAAAGAATACACTATAAGAAAGTGTTATATTAAAGGTCCACTATTATGAAAATACAAGTTGATCAGTATTGATGTATTACACCATTATCAATACACTTTTCAGTGAAAGAGGGCCCAAATGTGTTTCATATATTTTATAATATTTTTTCTTCATTTTTATGTTGGCTTAGTTGGGAACACCCCTAAAAATTTCTTTCAAATGTCAATCATGTTGTGACATCACATGAGTCAAGTTTGTTCACCTTTCTAGATCATGTTTCAGATCTGGTTCTGTAAATAACAAAAGGAAATATGTGGATCAATGCAGGTATTTCAATTCAGGTGATTGCGCATTCCAATTCCCTTTCATGGGCAATCATCTGAATTGAAATACCTGCATTGATCTACATATTTCCTGTTGTTATTTACAGAACCAGCTCTGAAACATGATTTAGAAAGGTGAACAAACTTGACTTGTGTGATGTCACAACATGATTGACATTCAAAAGAAATTTTTAGAGGTGTTCCCAACTAAGCCAACATAAAAATGAAGAAAAAATATTATAAAATATATGAAACACATTTGGACTCTCTTTCACTGAAAAGGGTATTGATAATGGTATAATACATCAATACAGATCAACTTGTATTTTCATAATAGTACCCCTTTAAGACTAATAATAACAAACAATTCATTGGTGTTACTTAATATTTGAAAATAGATTTTTTATGTCTTAAATTTCTATTATATAGCATAAAACTCTGGTAGCTCCAATACTAATAATTGAAAGCAAAATTTTGACCCTTTCTTTAGTTTTAGTTAGTGTATTTCTATCCTTTATTTGTTTTAAAGTGTGTTCAGTAAAATCCTATCATGCCGTTCTTTTGGGAGACATAGGCGACTTACAACTTTGTTGGGGCTGTCCCCGATCGCACCACCGGGCCTCCATAATACTAAGCATGTTGTATCTTTATTTCAATTGTGTATGACCGGAATTCTGAATTTGTACGTCCTATTAGGGTCGGGGGACGATGACCACTGGCTTCGGCACGTACTAGGCCAGAATTCTTCCTAAAAGTCATATTCACAGGGGTTATACTTACAGCTATACTGGAAAATAACAGGTTTAGGCAGCTCGAAAGGCAACTATGCACACAACTAAAGGGATAGCGTACTATGAGGGGAAAGAATAAAATCTATTGCTTTTATGCAATTCAGAAAGATCCAAAATCAAATTATGCTAAGTAGGCTAGAAGAAATGACCAATAAATGATCAATAAATTTCCCTCCAAATTTTTTTGCATATGTAAATGTGGTTTCTGGATATAATGTTGTCTGGAAGTTGATCCCCCTCCTCCCATGTCTGGAAATTTGCATAGCAGGACTCTTGCAGAACTATTTGGAGGGAAATTTCCTAACAGCTGATTGGTGTTTGGGTGTCAGGACTGTATGGGATGAACCATGTCTGGAAATTTGCATAGCATGACTCTTGCAGAATTATTTGGAGGGAAATTTTCAAACAGCTGATTGGTGTTTTGCTCACACAAAGTTTAGGAGGGAAATTTATTGATCAGTTATTGGTCATTTCTTCTAGCCTACTTAGCATAATTTGATTTTGGATCTTTCTGAAATGCATAAAAGCAGAAGATTTTATTCTTTCCCCTCATAGTACGCTATCCCTTTGGTTGCGAGAATAATTGCCTTTCAAGCTGCCTAAACCTGTTATTTTCCAGTATAGCTGTAAGTATAATCCCTGTGAATATGACTTTTAGGAAGAATTCTGGCCTAGTACGTGCCGAAGCCAGTGGTCATCGTCCCCCGACCCTAATAGGACGTACAAATCCAGAATTCCGGTCATACACAATTGGAATAAAGATACAACGTGCTTAGTATTATGGAGGCCCGGTGGTGCGATCGGGGACAGCCCCAACAAAGTTGTAAGTCGCCTATGTCTCCCAAAAGAACGGCACGATAGGATTTTACTGAACACACTTTAAAACAAATAAGAAAGGATAGAAATACACATAGCATATTCACATACCTGTATGAACACGATAAAAACTTAATTATTGAATTTGGGGAGCTGAATAGACTTTTTTTTAAAGCACTGTAAAATTAATGAAAACATGTAGCGATTTTCTGACTGTAGCAAATGATTTTTAATCTATTGGTTTTTGATTGAGCTTTGGACTGGTGTATTTATTTTTATGGCTTAAAGTGTTTTCTTTTCTCCACAATATTTCAATTTTGTTAGCTATAAAGTATAAACTAAAAAAAAATGAAAGAAAAAAACCTGTATTGTCAACTTTTTCAAAAACTAGGGGATTGCTCTTTGCCAAAGTGGCCCTAACACTATTCTTCAATGGTCTTTTAACATTTGTTTTCTTATTTTATTTTTAGAGCCAGGATGGATGCTTGCTTGACCCCCAAAGCAAAAGAAAACATTCAACGGCACCTCCTTCAGATGGTAGGAGTATGTACAAGAATTAGAACCAAACAATACAATGTTGATACAGGCGTAGCTACTATAATGGCAATGGTAGGGGATATAGAGAAAATGCTAAAGACAATGGAAGAAGAACACAAGGCAGACAAAAGGAAAGCTACAGCTATCAACAAGGAACTGGCGAAACAAAACCACAAACTGAAAAAGGAGCTCTCCAAACTCCGCGAGAAGATTGGGAAAATGCAAACGGACCTTGACACTTCCCAGGCCAGCCTCGATGCGATATTTGAGGACAGCTTTGACCTAGATGAAGACTTGTTTCTTACAAGCACACCAACACAAGATGGCAACGAGGAAAGCACACCAGCTGATGCAAATGACGCGAGAAGTAAACCAACCAATACTAAAGATGATGAGGATGGGGCTAATAACTATTAAGACAATATTAAACAAACATAGAAGATCAGGCTACAATTATAAATACATGTAAGCAGCCTACATGTATGGATGTCATCATTAATTGTTTTTACCTTTTGGCAAAAAAATATGTTGATACTATTGAAATATCTGGGTTTACATAACTGGTTAATTTTTCCTGTACCTTTAACTTGTATTTAATTGTTCTATATCAACAGTAAATATACCCAAGTGAAGACAGAAATTAGAGATAAGTATAGGGCTAAACACGAAGATACATGTATGTACTTCTTGTATCAATTCATACCACTGGCATATCTACTATAAATGGTAATGGTTGGGGATATAGAGAAAACCCCTTCGACATATATCAGCATATATGTGGAGAATAGAATTCCAGGCATGGGGAAGTTCACACATACATTCTATCCTATGGGTAGGTGATGCTCCAAAATATGAAGTTAGTGAAAACTCAACCATTGAAGCATACATTGACCAATTTGTTAAGTACAAAAAAATAATAACTGGTGATAGCAATGACCTTACAAAATTACAAAACCATTGACATAGCTACACATGCCGAAAGCATAGGACTTGCAAGTTAAATTATCCTCTGCCCCCAATGAACTCTACTACAATTCAGAACCTTTCCCAGTAAAAATTGTATATAGTGAAAAGAAACGACCTAACCAAAAATGGAAGGAAATCCATATTGAACTGGACAAACCTGAATCACAAAATTTGACATTTGAACAATATCTTGACCACTTGAATATTTCATATGAAAATTATGAACTTGCAATCAGAAGCACTTTGGTAGGACCCAAAGTGTTTATCAAACGTGACCCAAGCAATGTTAGAATCAATGCATACAACCCTGCTGTGTTGAAAGCCTGGCAAGCTAACACTGACATACAGTTTATCACTAATGCCTATGCATGCGCAATGTATGTAGTGAACTATGTGTCTAAAGGTCAAAGAGGAATGAGTGAATTGTTGAGAAGAGCTTGTGATGAAGCAAGGAAAGGTTTCACAGACATCAAAGACCAAGTCCGTATTGTTGGAAATAAATTTCTCAAACATGTTGAAACATGTGCGTAAGAAGCGATCTATCTTGCTTTGCAAATGCCACTGAAATATTCTTCATTTGGACATTCATTCATCAATATTTCACAATGGAAAAAGTTACACAGGGCAGACAAAAGGAAAGCTACAGCTATCAACAAAGAACTGGCGAAACAAAACCACAAACTGAAAAAGGAGCTCTCCAAACTCCGCGAGAAGATTGGGAAAATGCAAACGGACCTTGACACTTCCCAGGCCAGCCTCGATGCGATATTTGAGGACAGCTTTGACCTAGATGAAGACTTGTTTCTTACAAGCACGCCAACACAAGATGGCAACGAGGAAAGCACACCAGCTGATGCAAATGACGCGAGAAGTAAACCAACCAACACTAAAGATGATGAGGATGGGGCTAATAACTATTAAGACAATATTAAACAAACATAGAAGATCAGGCTACAGCTGTATAAAAATATATGTAAGCAGCCTACATGTATGGATGTCATTTCTACTTTGTAGTAAATGATATGTTGAATGTGTTGAAATATCTGGTTTAATACTAGCAGGTAACTGGTTAATTGTTTGTGTGGACCTTTAACTTGAATTGAATTGTTCTAAAAATCAACAGTAAACATACTCATAAGCATCTGACATTAACATGTCTGTTGAAACAAGATGGAGTTCTCTTGAAATTACCTCTTAAGATTTAAATATCAACCATTTAAAAGATGTAAGGAATGACTTCCATGTACTGGATGTTTAATGACAATTACACAGCCACGTAAATCACAAGGAAATTTTGTAGTGACAGATATTATCCCTTCTTTATAAATCATATAAATATAGTTGTAGATTGTACAAAACATTGTGAATTGCAGTCTGTATATCACACTATTATCATTGAACACTTTTGTAATTGAATTCTGATGTTGATACATGTATGAATAAAATGTTCAGATTTTGAACAAGAAAAAAATCATATGGCACCTTTCTTATAGTTCTCAATTGCATTATCATGCTCCTATCCTGCAACTTACATGTATACAGGCCTAACATAAGAGCTTACATGTACATGTATTTCATCATCATGATGATTAACTAACTGCCTGCCATGATAATGATATTGAGAAAGATAAGATATTGTGATTGTACGTCCTCGTTCGTAGGTGCTGGAAACAATTTGCATTCATGTACACTGCACTGCCATTAATCTTGTGTAGCCTATGTACACACTACACAGAAAATTAAAAACAATTTCTATACAGCAGTCTTTCTTGAATGCAAAATGGCTAAACAATCACATTAATTTTTTTCTTGTGTAAATATCATCTAGTTGGTCACAAGCATTTCCTTCCATAGAATTTTTACAGTAGCTGCTAACCTATATTAAACTGACATTTCACACTAAAATCGGATATATCTCACTCAATCCTCACTCAATCACTGGTACTAAAATGACAATACATTTTTTGGGGCAACTTGGGAAACAATAAACATTTTGCACACACTAAAATCTTACTAGCCCAAGATCTACATTACAAGATCTACATTTTCCTACCTTTGAAATTGAAATATCAATCCATCCGCAGTACCGGTACCTGTAGATTACACATCACTCCCATCACGCTAATCCACTGTTATTTCCATTAAAAGTGTAACAAAAACTGTGTGTACAGTACATAACTGAGATGAGAGAATCGGAATGTTGCAAAAGTTCCATCATGCTTGCCAAATTTATGCAGGGCCTGATTCAGTTGCTCTGATTATGTAAACAATTAGTGAGAGAGATGTCCATGGGCCATGTGACAATGTAGTACACAAATGCAATGTAGTATTGGAATGCACTAGATGTAAACTGCAAGTTGAGACAGCTGGTGCATGCAATGACCTAGTCTTTGCCTCCCCCCCCCCCCCCATCCTAACATACAGCTAGTTCAAAAGTAATACATGTGTCTGGGCTCATGCACTGAGGTTTGGGTGTAGGAATATGTGTGTGTGTGTGTGTGTGTGTGTGTGTGTATATGCATGTATAAACATTTTGAACACTTATCATTCACACTGCACTATACAATGTACAGAGAGTAATTTGCTGCATGATAGTGCATTGCCCTTGCATAGGTTTTTAAGAATGAGGGTTTTAGCCCTGCAGGCTGCATGTGCACTCAAATGGGTGTTCATAGCATGTGAGAGTTTCCATTTTGTCAATCTTACATCAATGAGGATATTATATTTACACTTACTACATAATATTTAAAGTAATTATTATTGCATGCTGTTGTTGATGGAAACAAAAATATGGCACCATTTGAACCCCCCCCCCCCACAAGGAGGGGGTTGGCCCTAAAAAAAGTCATTTCCTAAAATTTGGCGCCCCTATTCAGCAATGTGGTACACCATTTACAGCGATATCACTCCCCTTTTCAGCGATTTCGGGACCTTTTTTGTCATCAAATTTGTGCAAATTCCTAGCTCTGACTCAGGGGGAGGGGCTGGAACAAAGCCCCCCCCCCCTTCCCCCTCCCTGGTGCACGCATGATACATGACACAATCTAATTTTGCATATTTTATTTTCTCAATTTTTTCAATACAACAATAATGAGTTGTCAAGGTTTAAATGCACAGTACATTAAGATAATGAAATGTGTTTATATATTCTGTAAATTGATATGAAAATATACCAGTGAAAAAAAAACAAACACTATTTATAGTCTACATTTCACAGTATATAGTACATTGTAAATTGACATAACATTTTTTTTTTTTTTCATCGGTTCAAATCTTTATTTGCTCTACATCAATACTGTTGTTGATAACAGATTCCATTCGAATCAGTGAAGAAAGGCACCATTCATATCATCTCATCAAATGTGATTATAACAGACCCCGAAGAATAATAACAAAGTAATTCAAGGTGAGCAAAGATCATAACAAACATAAATTTGACCTCAGATGACCTTTGAGCTTGAATATGACCAAAATATTTCTTCATACTTGGGCCACCCAATAGACCTACTGTGCAAGTTTGATGAAAATCAGGCAAGGGGTTTTGAAATGAGAGCCAAGCTTAAGTTTTCAGGCTAAGATTTTGGAAATTTGACCTCAGATGACCTTTGACCTCGATAATGACCTGAAAATTGGTCTGCACTATTTAGGCTGCCCAATGGACCTATGGTGTAAGTTCGATAAAAATCGGGCAGGAGGTTTTTAAATGAGAGCCAAGGTTAAGTTTTCAGGTTAAGATTTCGGAAATTTGACCTCAGATGACCTTTGACCTAGATAATGACCTGAAAATTGCTCCACACTATTTGGGCCACCCAATAGACCTACTGTGCAAGTTTGATGAAAATCGGGCAAAGGGTTTTGAAATGAGAGCCAAGGTTAAGTGTTCAGGTTAAGATTTCGGAAATTTGACCTCAGATGACCTTTGACCTAGATAATGACCTGAAAATTGCTCCACACTATTTAGGCCACCCAATAGACCTACTGTGCAAGTTTGATGAAAATCGGGCAAGGGGTTTTGAAATGAGAGCCAAGGTTAAGTTTTCAGGTTAAGATTTCGGAAATTTGACCTCAGATGACCTT